>REGO01001827.1:0-14005 GCA_010120015.1 Rhombomys opimus | reverse complement strand
TGTAGTCATAGATCAGTGCCTTGCTTATCCATCAGCAGAGAAGCTTCCTTCTGCAGCAAGTGGGAACAATTCAGAGACCCATAACTGGACAATGTACCCAGAGTGAGAGACTTTGAAACACTAAACCCTAAACCGGATGTCTCCCTCAAATCCCTTCCCTCAGGGCCTGGGGAGCCCTCAAGAAGAGGAGGCAGAAAGAGCAGAGCGTAAGAGCCAGTGAGGACAGACAAGGAGACAAGGCCCTCTAAATCAACAAGTTTGATGCACATAACAAATTCAGAGATTGAGGCAAGCAAGCACAGAGCCTGCACAGGGCTTCACCAGATGGAGTCCAAGAGCTTTCAGGAAAAGTGGACACATGCTCTCATGCCTAACCCAGAAGCATTCTCCAACTCATAACCAAATGCAAATGAAAATTTAGTTTTCTCAAGGGACTTTCACTGGGGAGACTAACTATTTTTAAAGCTAAGCTGCAAGCCCAGAAAATGTACTCAACATATCTCTGGAGGTTCCTTGTCTCATATCGTCTGTCAGGGTTCTTTTCTTCTTTTTAAAATTTTATCTTATTTTACATTTTCATTTCACTCATACATGATTGTCCTTTCTCTTTTTATCCTATACGTGCTTTGCATAAATATTATAGCTCTCAGTTTAATGCTTTTAAGGGATTCCTAAGTGCCTGAATGAGTGGATCTTTGCTTCTATATCAGTTTCTTGCACCCTACTGTGGGCTCTTTCCCTTCTGTTTGTTTATGATGTCTGATTATGATACGTTAGGGTTTCTTAAATTGTTACATATTTTATTTTACTTTATTATTATGCTTTAGGAGCCTTTTGGTTTTCTAATGAAAGGGAGTGAATCCGGATGAAAGAGACATGGGGAAGAACTGGTAGCAGAGAAATGAAAACCATAATCAGTATATATGTTCTATGAGAAAAAGCAATCCATTTTCAGGAAAAGGATCCCATATGCACACATCAACCAACCAACCACCAACCAACCAACCAACCAACCAGGGCGACTAGTGAGAGGGCTCAAGAAGTAAAGGCGATCGCTGCCAAGCTAGATGACTTAAGCTTGATTCCCCGGACTCATATGGTAGAGAGAGAAAACCCATTCCTGTAGGTTGTCCCAAGACCCCCACTCACAGGCCATGGTATGCTCAAGCACACACGTGCACGCACTCGGGCACACACACATACACATACACACCAAAATACATGTAATTAAAGCATTTTTAAAGTTGGGTTCCTATCATACAAGGCCTATAATGTATTGAGGTAAGGTCAACCTTTATTGAATTTAATTATTTCTCCTTTTTTAGACATGATATTTTAACATCTCAAATCATTACAGTATCCCAAACACATCATCACCAGGAACACCTTCAGTTCTTACTAAATTTTACATGGGTTTAAAAAACACTTTTCGGGTGCATGCATGCGTGTGTGTAGGTAGGTACATGCATGTTCACACCTGTGTAAGCACGTATGCACACGGGAGTCCAAAGGCTGATGCAGGAGGTCTCCTTCAATCCCTCTCTACTCTATTCACTGAGGCAGAGATTTGAATGCAGAGCTTGCCAGTAACAGAGTCCAGCGAGTCACATTCATCCAGGGATTGCTGTCTCTGCCCTATAAGAACTGGAATTACAGTGAGGCTGCCATTCCATCCAGCATTTACATGGCGTCTGAGGATCCAAATTCCAGTAGTCATGCTTGTGGCTTACACAGCTGGTATGTTAGCTGCTAAGGCATTTCCCTAGTCCTACCTTGCTTTTCATCTAAGCTCTGTAGAACAAATACATCAAGTACTGAAACTAAAACAGTTACAGGTTTTTTTCCATTCAAAGAAAAAAAACCATCCATCATATGAAACTTCACTGAAATAAATGCTTACTTGAAATGACAGGTTTGGAAGTTGATATCTCTCCAACAAAGATCAACTCATCATCTTCATCTTCCCCTTCAGTTTTAATTTCTTCTGTTTTATGCTGACATGGTTCCAACTCTTCATTACATCCCATGAAATGTTCTGCCATTTCTGAAGTGTCTACTATCCAAAAGGAGAGAACTAACCATTATTTTCAAAATGCAAAATATATTTTTGTAATAGGAAGTATGCTAAATAAAGATGAACTTTAACAATCCTAATGGAAACTACTCAATAACTACCTATGAATTGTCAATCCTAGTTTGTATATCATAGCAAGAATGAACTAAGGAAACAATGTCTAATATCTAAACAAGTTGCTCAGTGCATTGTTGTACCCCTAAATCCCCACCTACCATTCATTCAGGAGGTTGAAGTAGCAGCATGGAATTTTTAGTCCATCTTGATGTACACAGTGAAGCCCTGTCTTAACACAAAACTAGTAAAAATTGACTAGGTGGCAAGAAGATCGGGACAGCAGTTGGTTACAGTTGCTGAAACACTCTGTAGATACTTGCTTTCCAGAGACCAAAAGATTAATAATCTGTGGTTATTATTTTAAAATTTAAAGCATAGGCTTGAACTAGGTGGGTGGAGACTAGACTTACTGTATTCTTTCCTCCCCCTCTAATTATACAGTTGCTAGGAACTGGCCCATATGGCCAGGCCAGAACGGTTTGTAGTCTTGGCGCCTAAATTGGACCAATCAATTCAAACGTCAATTTCCCTTAATCATGTAATGCCAAAGCATATATATACATCACTGCTTGCATTTTTTTCCCCTTAAAAACTCTGTACCCCTAGACCTTGGGGCTGCATTCTTCTCCTGTTTCCATAGGAGGTTTGCATCCTATGTTCAAACACATATACAATTTAAAAAAAAAAAAACCTCACATATTTACAGCGGCGGAGTGTCTTCATTCCTGGTCTTTTGTGGTTCGTGAACTGGGCATAACATTTTACATGTATACATGTTCTGTTTAAAGTGTGTCTGTACATGTCATGCATGCAATGCCTGCAGCTGACAGAGGGCGTGGGATCACCTGGAACTAGAGTTAAAGACAGTTGTTGGCTGCCATGTGGATTTTGGGAATCAAACCCGGGTCTTCTGAAAGAACAATCAGTACTCTTAATTGCTGAGCCATCTCTCTAGCTCCAGGTGGCCTAAAATTTAAGATCAAATCTAATCCAAGTAAGTTTATGCTATATAACTAGGATATGATACTTAAAAAAAAGAATAGTATAGAATCACTACCTAAAACAAAAAATCACCACTTGTATTTTTAAAAGAAAAGAAATAAAGCAAATATAAAAGGCAGTTAGACTGGAAGGAGGAAAAAAAAATATAGCCAGGCAGGTACAGTAGCACATGCCTGTAATCTCAGCACTCAGAGAGGCACAAGCAGGTGGTTTTCTGTGAGTTCGAGGCCAGCGTGGTCAACAAAATAAGACCAGGACAGCCAAGGCTTTACTACACAGAGAAACCCTGTCCCCAAACAAACAAACACCTGTGTTGTTTCTCCTCCTGCCTGGGGGCTGCCTCTCAGCAGCCCAGGAAGTAAGGAAGGGCAGGAAAAGATGGTTGTCAAGAATCTTACTGGGATCACACACACTGGGAACACTTGATGGCTAGGTCAACTGTAGTTCTAGAGAACAAAGGTTATATAATCATAGAGGAATGGGTGGGAGTCTCCAAGAATATGTGTACACAATTGGTTGGAACAAGTCACTGAAAGGATGCCTGATTTGTATTATACAGCACACTCTTATAAGAATAGAATCTCAGTACCTAATTAACATATAGGCACAGGGAGGGGAGAGCTAGCAGGGAGCTATGTCAGAGGCCATATATCACATGTGATTAGGGGAGTCTGTGTCTGAAGACATTATCCAGATAAAGTTAGGAAAAGATCAGGGGACCCCACACAGGGCAGGGAGTTCTGCCTTTAATGCCAATATCTGGTCCATGAAAGAACTGCAACCTCAACCACCAGGGTACCTCCAACATCTCTCACTGTTTTATTTTATAATGGAGAAGTGTCATCATGAGTTTTAAGAAAGTTTCTGTCCATATCGGGGGAATCTAGGCCCTGATAGCACTATATGGCCTGGTTGGTGGTAATTCTAGCAATGGTGATAATTTATCACAGGAGAAAATGTATAATGCAAGGAGCAACCATAAAATAAAGCATAACACAATTAGAGGATTAATAAGGGGTAGGAGCTAGGGAAATAAAGGGTATTGAACCAACTTAATTGTTCAGTATGTTGAAATCTCAATAGGGTGTAGAAAGATTTCTGATGGTATTAACATTGGTTTTTAAAAGCGTTTGATACATTTATACAGAAGTAACATTGTTTTTTGATATCATGCAAGTCCCCATAATTAGCAGTATTAAGTCTACTGTCCATTTGTTTTAGAGCATAACCCCAGCAAGAGAGTGCATTTGTCACTGGACAAATTCAGGGCTGTATTTTGGAGATTTCATCGCCTGGTCGAGTTTGTTTCAACAGTCTCTGGCCAGGTGTCTGGATGATGGCATCTGTCGTGGTCCACGCAGATCCAAAGAATATGGCACGTCCAGGGAGGAATGAATATCTCTCATCCCTGTGTGTGAAATAATCACAAGGGGAGCAGGGACACCCTGGCAGAGGGTGTCTCTCGTAGGGGTTTATTTTCCCTTTACACTGTAGGGAGGAAAGGAGGTAATGTACAAGATAAGCTGCTAACAGTTTTACTGACAGCACATCAGTGATCTGCTGGTTTTGTCTTAGAAGAGAGTTAGGTGTTAGAATGGGTAATGAAGGGAAGGAAACAGCAACGTGTTGAATGTCTTTCACGTCAGCATTACTGGGTGAGCACTGCAAATAGCAGGGGCCAGGAGTTTCAGAAATCTCAGTCCTGGTCCAGCCACCTTTATCATTTATTACATTTGTTTACCGTATCTGAGGAATGAAACAGCATGTTAGTTATCTGACCTGTGTAATAAAACTTTCTGGATGTCTTGGTAACTTTTTAGAAATTGACTGCATAAGGGAGGGAAGCATTAGAAATCCAGCTAATCTCAGATTAAAGGGACCCTTTTTAACAACCCTTCGCAGTTTGGGTTAGAAGCAGCCTGTTACAGTACCCGCTGCAGGGAAAAAGGTGATCAGTTAGTTTTGGCCCTTATAGCAGTGTAGCTAGTCCCTAGACCTACAGAAGAAATCCTGGGCTCCCTTCCCTATTTCTTTTTCTTTCAATCATCTTTAGTAATCTGCTGCTGATCAGTTGCCTGAGCTATCAGCTTGGCAGCCCAAGAAATAAGTCTAACAGCAAACTCTGCACACCATCCCAGATCCTACCCTAGGCCCTGTAATTAGATTACTTGTTCTGTTGGTGCTTAACTTCTTAAGTTCTTCACATATTCTGGATATTAGCCCTCTGTCAGAAAGAGGGTTGGTGAAGATCCTTTCCCAATCTGTAGGCTTTTGTTTTGTTCTGATGACGGAGTCCTTTGCTTTACAGAAGATTTTCAGTTTCATGAGGTCCCATTTATTGATCTTAGAGCCTGTTGGTGTTTTGTTCAGGAAGTTGTCACCTGTGTCAATGAGTTCAAGGCTCTTCCCCACTTTTTCTAATAGGTTTACTGTGTCTGGTTTTATGTTGAGGTCTTTGATCCACTTGGACTTTAGTTTTGGGCAGGGTGATAAATATGGATCTATTTGCATTTTTCTACATGTAGACATCCAGTGAAACTAGCACCATTTGTTGAAGATGCAGTGTGTTTTCCACTGTATGGTTTTGTTTTCTTTGTGGGTTTATTTCTGGGTCTTCTATTCGATTCCATTGATCCACCATTCTGTTTCTATGCCAGTATCATGCAGTTTTTATTACTATTGCTCTGTAGTGCAGTTTGAGATCAGGGATAATGCTACCTCCAGAAGATCTGTTATTGTACAGGACTGTTTTAGCAATTCTGGGTTTTTGTTTTTCCATATGTAATAGAGAATTGTTCTTTAAAGTTCTGTAAAGAATTGTGTGGGTATTATTCTGGGAATTGCATTGATTCTGTAGATACCTTTGGTAGCATGGCCATTTTCATTTTCAATCTTGTGTTACCTTCTTCAAATTCTTCCTTCAGAGACTTGAAGTTTTTTTATACAAGTCATTCACATGCACTTGGTTAGAGTTACAACAAGGTACTTTATGTTATTTGTGGCTATTATAAAGGGTGTTGTTTCCCTAATTTGTTTCTAAGCCCATTTATCTTTTGTGTACAAGAGGGCTACTGATTTTTTTTTTTAGTTAATTTTGTATGCAGGCACATTGCTGAAGGTATTTATCAGCTGAAGAAGTTCTCTGGTAGAATTTTTGGGGTCACTAATGTATACTTTCATATCAGCTGTGAAAAATGATATTTTGACTTCTTCCTTTCTGATTTGTATCCTCCTTGATCTATCAAAATTGTCTTAACTGTTCTAGCTAGGATTTCAAGTACTATGTTGAAGAGATACTGAGAAAGTGGGCACCCTTGCAGTGTCCCTGATTTCAGTGGGACTGATTTAAGTTTTTCTCAAGTTAGTGTGATGTTGGCTATAGGTTTGTTGTATATTGTCCTTACTTTGTTTAGGTAAGTGCCTTGTATCCATGATCTCTACAAGACTTTAAACATGAATGGGTGTTAGATTTTGTTAAATGCTTTTTTGACATCTAAGGAGATGACAATGTGGATTTTTTTCCCTTCTGTTTGTTTATATGGTGAATTACATTGATGGACTTCCTTATATTCAAGCAACCTGCATGCCTGGGATAGAGCCTACTTGGTCATGGTGTATAATATCTTTTATGAATTCCAGGATTTGGTTTGTATTTTAGTGAGTATTTTTGCATCTGGAATTCTCCCTTTTCGTTCAGTCTTAGTGTGGTTTAGGTATCAAGGTTAATGTGGCCTCATAGAATGAGTGTGGTAATGTTCCTTGTATTTGAAGAGTATTGGCATCAGCTCTTCTTTCAAGTACTGTTAAAATTCTGCAATGAAAACATCTGGCCCTGTGATTTCTTGGTAGAGAGATTTTGATGATAGCTTCTATTACTTTGAGGGATATAGGACTGTATAATCTATTTACCTGATCTTTGGTTACCTTTCTTAAATGGACTCTATCAAGAAAATTGTGCACTTTATTTAGATTTTCAAATTTTGTGGTCTATAAGTTTTGAAGAAGAAATGACTTTGAATTTCCTCAGTGTCTGTTGTTATGTCCCCATTTTCATTTCGGGTTTTGCTGATTTGGATACTTTCTCGCTGCCTTTTAGATAGTTTGGCTAAGGGTTTGTCTATCGTGTTGATTTCCTCCAAGAAACAGCTCTTGGTTTCATTGATCCTTTGAACTGTTTTCTTTGTTTCTCATGTATTGATTTCATGCCTGAGTTTGATTATTTCCAAATGTCTATTACTCTTGGGTATGTTTGCTTCTTTTTTTTTTTTTTCCCCTAGGGCTTTTAGTTGTGTCGTTAACTTCTTTGTATGAGGTACCTCAAACTTCTTTCAAGAGGGACTTACTCCTAGGAACTTTCCTCTTATCACTACTTTCATTGAGTCTCATGAATGTGGGTAAGTTGAGCCTTCATTTTCATTGCATTTTAGGAACAGTCTACTTTCTATTTTCATTTCTTCCACGACCAAGCTGTCATTGAGTAGAGATTGTTTAGTTTCCATCTGTATGGAGGCTTTTGGTTATTTCTGTTGTTGTTGAGTTCTTGTTTAAAGCCATGGTTGTGGTGTGACAAGATACAAGGGATTATTTCATTCTTTTTTTATCTGTTGAGACTTGGTTTGAGTTTGATTATACAGTCAATTTTGGATGACATTCCATAAGTTGCTGGAAAGAAAGTACACTTTTCCGGTGTTCAAGTGAAAGTTTCTGTGCACGTTGACTAGGACCATTTGATTTGGGACCTCTGTGAGTGTCATTATTTCCCTACTTAGCTATTAACTAGATGATCTGTCTCTCAGCTACAGTGGAGTGTTGCAGTCTCCCACAAATAAAAATTTTTCAAATTTTAAAACGGGGGGGGGTTAAACGAGGAGAAAAAGAAAAACCTACAACGTAGCAAAGACCAACGACAAAGCAAAAAGAAACAAGAAAAAAGAAATCAGATTCAGAGATCTGTGTCTCTCTCCTCTATCCTCTTTCTCTCCTATCTAGTGATAGGGGTGAAACCAGGGTTGGGAAGGTGAAAAGAATAATCTAAAATGTAGCAAAGGCCAGCTACAGTACCCTTAAATGATAATGGCTTACAAATCTTGGCCAGATCTGAGTCCTCTGGAGCTCATTCCCCTATTAATTATTGTCTATAAAGCCTTCGGAGGGGCTAGACCCTCTTGGAAACCTTAACTATACAACTTATTTAACTGTCTAGGATTCCTTGTGGAGGAGGAGGGCCTCATACGAGTTCCTCTTAGCGACTATTAACTGAGCCCCTTTACAGTCAAACTTTTTTGTTTTACAATTATTTGTGAGAGCATTTTCCTTCCATCATGTGAGTCTCAGAGACTGAATTCAGGTATCAGACTTGGTTCCACTGAACCATCTCAGTCTCCACCCCATCTATTTTTAATTGCCTATAAATCCTTGGGGGAGGAAGAGGCCTTATGAGCTCTTCTTCCAATCATCTATTTGCCTATAAAACCTTGGGGAAGAATGTAGCCTCATGAGACCCCTCCACTAGTAACCTTTAACTATCTACAAATCCATGGGGTAGAAAGTGGGTCAAAGCACCTTTCCCATTTCGTGAAGAAAAGTTAATGAGCCAATCTTGTGTAGGTCTTCCTCAGGTAATCATAGCTGCTGATAACTCAAGAAGGTAAAGGCTTTGTCATTCTAAAAGGACACAGTGTTCCATAACACTTGGCTAATTGTAAAGTAAGTTAAGGTATATTCTGGGATACATGAGACCATGTAACCAAAAAAAAAAAAAAAATAGGGTGAGGATGCTTATGACCAAACCTGACTACCTGAATTTGTGTACCAAGACCTACATAGAAGGAGAGAAATGACTCTCGCAAATTGCCCTCTGTCCTCCCCATATGCCACATGCCTGCACTCAAACATACACCCCCAATTGCACTAAATAAGAAAGAAAAAATGGAGGGCAATCTAAGGAAAGAAAGTGCTCAGTGGATACAGCACTCAATGAGCAAGCATCAGAATCAACGTCCAGATCCCAGAAACCATAAAAAAGCTGGGAAGATTAGCTGGAGAGATGGTTTCTCAGTTAAGAGCACTCCTTGCTCTTCCAGAAGTCGTTGGCTAAATTTCCAGCATCCAGGCAGGTTTACCTGAACAGTAATAGGGAGGCTGCAGAGACAAAACTCAGATTAAGACCAAATGAGTCAGAGAATAAGGAGCCAGCAGAGTAGAGCAGATTGCTGGGGATTGATTGAGGCTACTCAGAACAATTCTGGGGCTGAAAGAGAAGTCAGATTGAACAAGTCAGCTGGGAAAAGAGTTTGAGCCAGGACATCTGAGTTGAACCAGTTAGCTATGAACTCAGAAAGAACAAAAAAGGGTGAGCTTATTAAACAGTAAGTTTAAGAGGCTGAAAATATCCTAGGCCTAAGTTAGATTATAAGGAGGCCAGAAGTTTCTAGGACTTGGCCTAGGTTATCAGGAGGAGGCAATAAACCCCCCAGGCAACAATTAAACTGGGAGAATAAAAGTTAACTTATAAACACACACACACACACACACACACACACACACACACACACACACACACACTACCCAAATATACAAACAGAAACCTGCATAACCACACACCCACATGCACCCACACAGACATAATAACGATACAGTAATTTCTAAATAAAATAACACCATATCCGCCTTTAAATAAAAATTAGGATCATACTTTAAAATGGCCTTACATAGAAATGTATGAAAACATAAAGTTGGGGAAAGTATGCAAAAGAAATCCCTAACACTCTGGTGCCATTTTCCAAAATTTTCCTCAAGGCTGGGGACTGAATACAAAGCATCATGCATGCTAGACATGCTAGACATGTTCTGTAACTGTCACACTTTGAGCCACAAGATAATTATCATTAGTATTGTTTTTGGTCAACAAGTCCCAGTTTGTAAAGTACCCCAGGACTATATGAAGCCTGTAGACATTTAAAAAATTTTTGAGACAAAAGGTTTCTGTGTAGTCGTGTGTAGTCCAGGCTGGCCTCGAGCTCACAGAGATCCACCTGCCTCTACCTCCCAAGTACTCACATCTGTGCCCTGCTGCCTGTAGACATTGCTGTAAAGAAGTACAACAGCTAGTCACAGTTGGTTTTCAATTCATTCATAGGCCAGGCTCCTTTTGAGCTTGGAGCCAACAAAATTATCTCTTATCATAATAGCTTTGAATGTTTAGTAGTTGTCCTATGCCCCTAAAACATAACTTCTCACCTTCCCAAATGTAACCAGTATTATGAAGGGATTCCCTTCATATTTAATCTATGACCACGAATATTAGGCAAGACATTTCTAAGTTAAGTAAACCAAGCATAATTAACAGTTTCACATTTTCTTACTCAATGGGTTTTCTTCTACCTCTTATCACAGTCTATTATCAGCTTTATTTGGGGGCCATTTTCTGTCCCCTAGTTTTAAAAAACATATTTCTTGAGATTATAATTACAGCCTTTCCCTCTTTGGTCTCTTCACTCTAATCCATCCTATATATCTTCCTTGCTCTCTATCAATATTGTGGCCTCATTTTATAATTATATATGAATACACTGTATGTACATTACACGTACATAAATTGGAAAGGCTAAGCAGGTTGTACTTCTATATTTAGGAATATATACATATATAAATAATTACTGTTACTTGTATGTATGTTTTCAGGATTAATCACTTGTTATTGGAAAAGCAAATACATCTACCATATGACCAAGCTCTACCACTACTCGGCATATGCCCACAGGACTTGACCTCCTCCTCCAGATACTTGCTCAGCCAGGTTTATTGATATTTCATTTACAACCATGAGGAAACTGAAACAGCCAAAAAGTCTTTCAGATGACAAATGGATAATAAAAAATATGTGGTACACATGTACTATGGGATACTATTCAGATGTCAAAAGATTTATTTTTATTATTAATGATGTGTATGTGTTGGGGTGTGTTAGATGAGTGCCGGATCCTGCGGAGCTCAGAAGAAGACCATTGGATCCCTTAAAGCTGGAGTTACAAATGGGAGTGAACTGCCTGAATTCAGTGTTTCGAAGGACAGCAAGTATTCTTAACTGCTAAGCCACGTCTCTAGCCCCCAACTCTATTTAATTCAATACTTCTCTGTCAATAGAGATACATCCTTGGCTATATTATTTTTATGTAATTGCAAGATGTAATAACAGTATCTTACTTGGAAATCATTTTGAAAATTGTGATTATGTATACTGAACTGAAAAAAATAATATCCTTGGGAATGAGTAGTTAACATTTGATTTCTACGTGTGTGTGTGTGTGTGTGTGTGTGTGTGTGTGCGCGCGTGCCCGCTCATGAGAACCAACAGAGGACCAGTGGAGGACCTCAGGTGCCCTGCTCAATGAATGTGGAGACAGCCTGGCTGCGACTTAGCCAACAATCTACTTCTCCCTGGCCCCTACGTCAACTGATGGGACTGCAGATGGAAATACAGCCACAACTAGAACTTTAAACATGGATGCTGAAGATATGAATTAAAAGTCTCATTCTAGTGCAGCGAACAAGCACTTATCCAGTGAGCCATTTCTTTACCGAATTCACTCATTTTCGTATTGTAGATCGTTTACTTTTTATTATATGCTATATTTTAACCAATCTTAAGAAATTTAAGTGAACTCTATTTACAGGAGAAAAACACTTGCCAACATACTCCTTACACGATCATTTGTCCTTTCTTAAATACATCTTTTTAATTAATCAATTAGATTCTTTTCAAGACAACGTGTAGCCCTGGATGACCTGGAACACGCTCCAGTCTGTAGGTGGCCTCTAGCTGGTGCTAGGCTGGCCTCAAAAATAGAGATGCACCTTGCCTCTACCTCAAGTGCTGGGATTAACGGTGTGCATCACCACTGCCCTGCTCACATGATCATTTCCTAATCCTCATCTTCTAAACTTTAAACGGCATTTCCTATCGTTCTTATCTTCTTCTTTGGTGTGGGAAGAAATTTTGAAGTAAAATCTCCAACCCAATTGATTCTGTTTTTGGCACCTCCAGAAAATTAAATAAGACTCTATGACTCTGTGTGGGCTTCCAAGCACTGGTAGTGCTCACCTTTAATCCAAGCACTCAGCAAGCAGAGGCAGGAATTTCTCTGTGAGTTCGAGGCCACCCTGGTCTACAAAAGGAGTCCAGCACAGTCAGGGCTACACAGAAAAAAAAATCCTGTCTAAAAAAAGCCAAAAAAAAAAAAGAAAGAAAGAAAGAAAGAAAGAATACAATTAGAAAGAGAGAGAGAGAAGGAAAGAAGAGAGGAAGGATAGAGGACAAATAGAATTCAGGGCCTGTGAAATGGCTCACTAGGTAAAGGTGATCCCAGAAACCCATATGGTAGAAGGAAAGAACAGAATTCCTCAAGTGACCCTCTGATCTCCACATGCAAGCCTTTGCATGCACATGAAACACACACACACACACAACAAATGAATAAATGTGGTTTAACAAGGCCATATATACTAATGTCAACTGTAGATAAAACAGTTGTCTTTATCCATCAAAGGGAAGAATCAACTAAAAACAAGCACATGGTGCCAATCAATTTTGAGTTCCAAATAACACTAAACATTGAAAGATGAAACTTGACCCTGAAATCTGTGTGTCTAATTTTAATCTTGAGCAAACTCATTACTCCTGAGAAGTTAACATGTTAGGTCTTAGTTTTCTACCTTAGAAAATAAAGCTATCAGGCTGGTAAGACTACTCACTAATACAGGCTACATGTTGCCATGTCTGAAAACCTCGGCTTAAGAAAGAACCAAATGCTCCAAGTTGTCCTCTGAACTCTGAAAGCTTGCTCCCGCATGCACAGGCCCATATGCTTGTGCGCGCGCGCGCACACACACACACACACACACACACACACACACACACACGGGCCGTGTGCATGAAAAAGAAAAAAGATTGGAGACAGGGGAAACAGTTCAGTCGGTATGGATCCTGCCCTTCAAGGGTGGGACCCCAGTCTGATTGCCAGAACACATATAATAATACTGGGAATAAAAGCATACACTTGTTATTTCAGAGCTGAGGAAGCAGAGCCAGGAGGGTCCTTAGGGCTTGTGGCCAACCTGTCTGTCACCTAGTTGGTGACCACCAGGCCCATCAGGAAACTCTGTCTCAAAGAGCTGGATAGACTTCCTGAGGATGGCACCTGACAATGTCCTGTGCCATCCATATGCTCACAGTCACAAGTGCACCTGCACACACAAGCACACAATGCATAACAAAAATTAAAAAGAAAGTATGTAGCACTGGGGAGCCAGAGGGATGATTCAGTGGTTAAGAGGAGTCACTCTCTGCAAAAATTATACCAAACTCTTTTGTTTATATTAAGTACAAATCTTATTTTTAAATCTTTACTATAGTTTATTTAATTTCATCACATGTGCAATAGTATGAAGGTGTCATATCCCTTGGAACTGCTGTTACAGATTCTTGTTAACTGCCATGTGTGCAGTAGGAATTGAACCATGATCTTTTTGGAAGAGCAGATAGTGCTCGTAAACAGTGTGCAATCTCTGCAACCCCAAAAACAAAAGTTTTAATAATAATTAAACTGTCTAAAACTGAAGCTGGTGTAACATAAAAATAAATATATACATATATGTATATATATAGAAAGGCGTGGTGGTGCACACCTATTTTACCAGCACTCATTGAGGCTGAGGAAGGCAGAGCTCTGTGAGTTCGAGGGCAGCCTAATCTACAAAGTGAACAAACAAAAAGTCTTTCCTTTCTTCCTTCCTTCCTTCCTTCCTTCCTTCCTTCCTTCCTTCCTTCCTTCCTTCCTTCCTTCCTTCCTTCCTTCCTTCCTTTTTTCATCC
>REGO01001826.1:9557-21938 GCA_010120015.1 Rhombomys opimus | reverse complement strand
ACCTCTGCATCTCAGAAATTCCTTTTGTGTCCTGAAATTAAATTTTCTGGAATTATACCACTGTGGTTGAGAGCAGTGAAAAGATAAAAAGATTCCAAATGAAATTGCTGAAGAATGCACATCACCCCCTTTCTACCAGCTTCAAAACTATTTATAAAATTTGCCACACAAAACTGAATGTGAAATGCAAGGTCATCAGTTTTCCAATCTGTCTTCTCACCACACACGAAAAGCAATGTGTGTGTGTGTGTGCACACCAGATAGTGATATTTTAAGCATCACAGCTTTAAACTGCCAGGACTGCAGAGGAATTCTCCCAGCCCCCCCACCACCACCCCCAATGAATCCACACTCAAGGGAGAATCAGAGACCAAAGATCACTCCCCAAGTCACCACATAGATCAATAGACCAACAGTTGACCCCCAGTCTCAGCACCACCATATCAGACTCTGAGAGCTTAGCAGACCTATTCCTCCTGGTTTTGGGGCAGTGGCCCCCAAACTCCCCATTGCATGGTTTGTGGTCCCCCTCACAATTCTCTTTTGTTGCATTAGAAAATAATCCTGGAAAGAAACTATGAGCTACCTCCCACTGGTGCTGCTGATTGGTAGGTCTGCCCAGGCCCACTCCTTTCCTTTGACCACCAGCTGGGCTTCAGGAGAGTAGCAGTGACTCTACTGGGGGATCAGATCAAATGACTCAGACAGCTGAGCCTTCCCAGCTGGGCCCTTCTACCTTAGGGGCAGACAGAGCCCTACTATAAGAAATCCGTATTTTAGTACAACTTTCCAGTCTCCAAAACACAATAAGACAATTCCTCTTCCAAGTCACAGGGTACTTTGTGTGCACGTTCCAACACACAATCAATGTTCAGTGCAGCTCTCTACCTCATAGCTGAGAATCCCAAAGCCAAACAAGTCAACGTCAAACAGTAACAACAATTACAGCAAAAAGTGACCATGAATTTGAAAGTAAAGAGTGGTAAATGGGAAAAGAATGAAAAAAAAAAGGTAAGGACATGGATGATTCTAGATATGGTATGGTAGAAATTTTATTATACATAAAAGTGACAGAACAGCTGGATGCAGAGACATCTGGGAGAGTCCAGAGGGGACATGACTGTGAGCCTTACGAAAAAAGAGAGGAGAGGAGAGGAGAAAGCCAGATCAAGAAGCTAGGATATTAAATAATAGACGAAAAAGACCAGATAACCAAAATGGTTGTATTAAATAAGGAAGACCATCCAGGGGAAGGGGAACTCAGCCAATGGGCTAGAAGGCTGAGTATGCCAACCATTACCGTATGACAGGTAGAAACAGAGGGATGCTGGGAGAACCAGCAGCTGGGCTTGCTTTGATTTGTTAAACAGGTTTCTCAGCCGTTTGTCCCAGCATTTGAGACTTAACAGTAGGCAAGAATGAGGAGGTTGAAATGATTTAACTATACTCTCAAAAATTGTTGTAAAAAGTTGAAACAGGCTTCATGCTCCAATAGTTTTCTGGGACTAGACATGTGTAGCAGAGCACACCAAGTATTATGCACTCCTTTTCTCTTGGGGCACACCATTCTTAGAAAAATAACATTCCTGTTAGGATCAGCCACACTAGTTTGTCATGTCTTCTGTTTGTTGAACCAGTGTAACTACAGAAATTTGGTTTCTAGAACTAAGTTTAGTTCCTCTTCCAGAATCTTGATTGCCTTAAGTCTGTGAACTTCAAGTATTGCCAGTTTGGACTTTTCCTAACCATCTAAAATTAAATAAGTGACACTTCTGTCCAAGCAGGAAAGCTGTCATCATCCTTTTTCTCCATCCCTTTCTGTGCTATGATGACACCAGCTTCAAAGTTGGCCAGTGAACTCAATTCATACACAGGTTCCTCTTTATTTGTAACTGCCCACCCTATGAGAGCCAGGGATGATTGAGAAACCTCATTCACTGGTCTCTTTTCCATTTCACTGACCAGGTTAAAGTCCAGCCCGAAATGAGTTGCAAGACACTGGGCCACAGAAGTAGGATTGGGTGTTCAAAGCAAGTCTTAACTATACAGCATGAAGAAAGGCTGAGTTTTGGGAGACACTGCTCTAAACAGAAACTAATGAGAATTCCCTTTTTAAATAGGAATGATATTATTTTTTGGAAAACATGTATTTAATTTCATTTTCTGTGAATTACTGTGAAGGTGTCATATCCCTTGGAATTGGCATTAGACAGTTGCGAGCTGCCACGTGGGTGCTGGAAATTGAATCTGGGTCCTTTAGAAGAGCAGACAGTGCTCTTAACCACTGAGCCATCTCTCCAGTCCCAGGAATCAAATTCTTAATGACTGGGAAATGTTGGAGAAGAGAAACAAATAAGAGATTAGAGCAGTGATGCATAAAGAAAATAAAAGTTAGTAAGTAATACCAACAATTGACATTTTTAGAAAGATAAATATAATTGAAAAAATACGTACGTATCCTGACTTTGAACAAAAGCACAGCATTCTCTGGTAGAGCTAATGGCATTAATCAGATACTGTTTGACCTTGATTCTACCTGCAGTGTTACCTGCTGATTGGTAACCTGACATACAAAGCTACTGCCAATAGCTGAGTCTCAAATTTCTGAGCAGCCATAACTCTGTCTAAGAAGACTATGAATAAATTCATAGGATAGACCTACTTGGGAATTCAATATTCGCTGGCTTCCTCTAACCTACCCAAAGTGAACACTCACCAACCTGGTTTCACTCACATGTAATAGTTAATACATGGTAAAAATTTAAAAATCACCAACCGTGTGGGAATCATGTGACCCCTGCAGCTGATTGCCTTAAACTTTATTCTCTGACCTAGCTATTGCCTACCCTGTTTCACCCAGCAATTGTACATAATATATTTTTCTTCCTGTTCTGAACAGATGGCAGAAACCATGCTACACATGCAAATCCCTTCACTGTAACTATAATGGACAGTATTACACTCCCAAATATGATCCTGGCTTTTGAGAAGAAACTCCATTTTATTCGCAATACATGGAGAACTTAGTGAAAGCTCTCAAGGCCTAGGCCCCAGTCTGTTACTGGCTATGCCAAGAATGTTAATGGGTTTGAGAAAGTACTATGCCATTCCCCATATATGAAGGTTTCATGGAATGCCTTCATTACTCAGGTCAGCCATGAACACAAGTTTTGTTTTATTTTTTTTCTTTTCAAAGAGTTGTTAACCAGTATAGACTTACCCCAGTGGAAAAACTATTCTTTTCTCAAAAGAAAAACTGGACCTTTAGGTAAATGAATTTTAATTTAGAACATGGCTGTTCTGGCAAGATATCACATCCAAAAACTTTCTAGATCTATATGATCTGGTTAGAATACAGACACACCTTTAATCCCAGGAGAAAGAGATAAGCAGATCTTTGTGGTCAAACCCAGGCAGGTATGGAGCAAGCTTCAAGAAAAGAAAAGCTTAGGTCTGGGTGTTGTGGTACAAAACTTTAATCCTAGCCCTTAGGAAACAGAGAGATGCAGATGTTTGAGTTCTAGCCATTTCTTCTCAGGCTGTTCAGCTGAGTCAGTGAGTTGAGAGGCAATGCAGTCAACTTGAGTTTGCAGAATTCAGAAAAAAATTTTTACTAGGAGACTTTTACAGACACAAGTTGAAGAGAGAAACTAAGCACAGATGAAGACAGACAAAGCCAGAGAATGAGAACCATCCAGAAGATTATAACACATTGCCAAAGTCAGTATGAGGCCAAGCAGAGCAATTCAGTCATAAACTAGGAAAAGCCAGATTGATTCAGTCACCTTGGAGGGACTCTGAGCCAGAACAGCTGAGTTGAACAGGCCAGCAAGAGTTCAGAAAGAACTAGAAAGGGTGAGCTTACTCAGCACTAAGTCTCAGAGGATGAAAACATTCTAGGCCTAGATTACATTCTATGGAGGTTAGAAGCTTCCAGGACTAGGCCTAGGCTAGCAGATGAAGGTACTAAGCTCCTGGAGGACAATTACATCAGGGGAATAAAAGTTACTTTAACACCTTTATGTCACCACAGGCTGTAATGTTGGTTGTGACCCTGTAAGATCGCCTTGAGCAACTTGATAGAGGCCTGTATTTTGATCGGCTTGGTAGCTGGTTGTAAATCAGAATTGTCTCTCTCCTTTGCTAGGGTTGGAGCCAAATTTCTGGATAAACCCGGTCAACATGTGTATGCTAGCATGCTAAACTCTAACAGGCCTGGTTAGCATACTATTTACCTGTGGGGTGATTTAGAAGCAGTCCTACCCCCGGCTAAATTCTATTTAGTGTCACTTACTATTTTCCAAGCATGGGAAATCCTTTACATCAATTCTACTCTTCCTCATCACAGCTTAATACTGGAGTGCTACCCAACACAAAAGATGCCGTTTGCAACCCCCACAAAACTACTTCGGAATGAATCTCACACCTAAAGTTTAAATGCTAAGAGCAGAACTTGTAGAAGATATGAGAGAGAAACTGGAACACTGAAGAGAAACTGAAGTACTCCGAATTTGACATCCCACCACGTGGATAATTCTGCACACAAACCCCTGCTGCAAATGCTCTTCGCAGATGCGGCCCCCGCAGTGAAGTGGCTCAGATGCCACCGCTGGGTCCAGTGAGCGCCCAGGACCACAAGGTCCCTCTCCAGTAGCCGCCGCTAACCAGCCTGTCCCGGAAGAGACCCCGCACACCAGCTCCCGCCGCTCAGCTGCCTTCTCCTCTCTGAACTCACCATGTTGCTACTTCGGAGCTTGCCTCAGATTCCCTTACAGCACCCAAGCAGCAGCGGTGGCGCTCAGAGCACTTCACCCGGAACCATGTGAGCCTGCTCAGTAGCAGGAGCTGAACCAGCAGAAAGGCATCCGGAATGACATGCCCCTTTTTGACTGGCAGGTCCGACCAGAGGCCCTGATTGGCCATCGAGTCTTGAGTGACGGGAGCCCCTCCCTTGGTTAGGGTGTCTCCCGTAGGGTTAGACTTTGCAGAAGAGATACAACCCCTTCGTCCCTGACTGTGGCTTCCAGTCCAGGACCACGCCTTCTCCACATCTGCAGAGATTCGCATTTCAGCAGCGCTAATGCCCGCCCTCAGATAGCCTACGGCTGCCTGCACACCCAGCCTCAGGACCGCCCAGCCCTCCCACCCTGGCTGCTCAGCCACTTGCTGCTCCCCTCTATGGGAGGGGAGCCTAGGCTCCCCAACTCAAGATCTCAGGGCATGCCTGAGCTCCCACACAGCACTCAGTAGGCAGTTCTGCTTCTTCTTCCTGGTGGATCAGGCTTCCATAGCCCATTACTCAACTGCAGTGGAGTTACCTATCTGTCCCACAAATGGAAGGGGTCCTATACTATTAACAAGTAAGGAGAATTTTTTTAAATTATTCATTAATTTATAATTAAAGAACAAAATAAAAATTAAGGTTATTTCTCTATTAAATTAGCATGGTGTTTAAATGCTTTAGCAGTAATATGCATATATATTATATTATATATAAAACTTAGGAATCGCATACTCCAAGAAGCCCATTCCTGTGAGATGATTAACATGTCTAGAGAACATATTCAGTACAATCAAACAATGCTGACGAAATGATTGCAGGATTCCTAAGTTGTGCTAAATCATATTCGTTTTTGATGGAATGTCGAGGTTATGGTGATTTATAAGTACTACAGTGGAGTTTATTAGATTTTATAAATGACTCTTACAGGAGTTATGTAGGCTTCTCAGAGAACAATATGCATTGTGTTTTGTAATGAATGCAAAATGCACTCTTGGCAAAAAGTATAAAAGCGGCTAACAGAATTTTGATTGGGACTGTGTGTTCCTTATACATTTTATTTCTGAATATGACGGATTTTTTAAATTTTATTTTTTATAATAACAAAATTTATTCACTCTGTATCTCAGCTGTAGCCCCTTCCCTCAATCCCTCCCAATCTCACCCTTGCTTCCTCATTTCCATCCATGCCCCACTCCATTTTTTCTGAGACTGATTCTCCAACCAAGGACCATGCATGGAGATAATCTGGAACTCCTGTTCAGATGTAGGCCATGGCAGCTCAGTATCCATGTGGAAATATAGTAAGGGGAACAGGGACTGTCTCTGACATGAACTCAGTGGCTGGCTTTTTGATCACCTCCTCCTGAGGGGGGAGCAGCGTGACCAGGCCACAGAGGAAAACAATGCATCCAGTCCTGATGAGACTTGATAGGCTAGGGTCAGATGAAAGAGGAGGAGGACCTCCCTATCAGAGAAATTTCGAGAAACAAGATTTTTGTTTTGTGGCTTCATGCTGGGCTCAGATAACTGCACCTATGTTTCACCTGGTACCTGTGAAAACCCTGAAGAAAAGCAGTTAATAGATAACAAACTTTGTGGAGCAGTGTTTTTAGCAGTTATACCTTCCCAAATAGGAAGGTAAACAAAACAAAAACATCTATATTAGTAAAGATTCTCTAGATGAACAGAACCAATAGAATGAATGTACATATGTAGAAAGTGGGTTTATTAGAATGGCTCACAGACTGTGTTCCAACTAGTCCAACAATGACTGTCTACCAATGGAAAGTCGAAGAATCTGTGTTGCAGGATTATTTGATCGTACTGTGAACACTGAGATGGTATGGTTGAAAACTCTTTCTCTAGTTGTGGTATGGCTCAGTACAAGCACACACCTTTAATCCATGAGCTCTGTTCTAACACAGGCTTAAATAAACTCAACCATAGGTCAAGAGGCCAAGCAAGCAACCAGTTGACACAGAAAGAACATAGGAAAAAAAAAACTACAGTAAGAGGAAATTTGGAGGACAGGTGGAGAGATGCATGTGAGGTAGAATGGAGGGACAATCCCGTTTGAAAGAATTTTAAGAATGCACAGAAGAAATAGGAGCTTTTTTTGTTTTCTGGGACTTTGGCTAAGTAGGAAGGTCAGCTGGGTGCTTTCGCTACCTCTGTGAGCTAGTAGGTTTTCACCCAGGCATCTGACTCCAGTGTCTTTATTTGTGATATCAAATGTTTTCGATTTTGCTTCAATACAAAAAAAAATCCAGTAATTGTTCAGCCAATATGGCTGGATGTCTCAGCTGCTCTTCAGTATATACCAGAATTCTTCTGAAATAGGCTTGAATGCCAGTTTAAAAAAGGGAGCTTGCTAGACAGAGGTAGAGCCAGCAGACAAAGAGAAAAAGCTACCATCTCCAATATCATATGTATGTATTGTGTTATATATAATATGTATATACAGTGTTTTCTTGGTAAGTAGGTGGTTGCTACCTGTGAATGCAAAGGCTGGATGGGCCAGATGAATCAGTGGAAAGACACCTGCTGCCAAAACAGGTGACCTGAGTTTAAGCCCCAGAACCTGCAGCTAAAATTAACACCCCCAAGTTGTAGTCCCACCTCCACGAATTCTCACACACACATGCACTAATGAATAAAATTTAGTGAACATTTAAAAAAATAGCTTTGGATACAGAAATAAATGAAACCATAGATTAAAAAAAAACAGTTTTGTGATTCCAAGTCACCACTGCGTATGTAACTTAGAGAAAAATATGTATGCTTCATGTGATAGCTCAAGATCAACTTTAAAAAGGCTGACAGCTCTTTGTTCTGATTAAAACTAGATATTGAATGGATTTTTATTTTATTTTATTTTATTTTTGGCTTTATAAGACAGGGTTTCTCTGTGTAACCCTGGCTGTCCCGGACTCACTCTGTATACCAGGCTGGCCTCAAACTCATAGATCCCCCTGCCTCTGCCTCGCCAAGCACTGGGATCCTAGGCGAATGCACAAAAAGCACAGCTCTCTAACCAACCATCACACTGTTTGGGTCAACAGATGTGGACACACACACAGACACACACAAGGCTTAAAACACAGTGCAATGGTGATTGTTTTTCTTTTGTACCTTCTCCCGCAGAGTCATCCAGGGGCAAGGAGCCAAGCCTTTACTGTCACACCTCCTCCGGGGAGCAATAAGTGAAAGGAAAGGAAAACAAACAGAACCTTCCCTGAAGAGCACCCAGCGTGCCTAACCACTGGGCCATCCAGCCCAGCATCCAGTGAAACATGTGCCTGCAGGTCTCCAGGTTTCGTGTCACTGAGTTACCAAAAAGAAGAATGCCCTTCTCAACCCAGAGAGCTTTAGTCACTCAGCGCAAGGCATAAATTCAAGAGGCCTTCTCTCTGCCCCTGGCCTCGGGCTGCTGCTACCTCGGTGCCATGAGGCCTGAGAACCAGGATGCATTCCTGCCTGCTCCTGGATCAGAGCGCCAGGCGCTCTTCCTACAGGACCAGCTGGATACTTGCTCGCCATCACCTGGTAACCAGAATCCAGCACGGTGAGTTTCAGTGGGAAGGGGGAAAGTGGTGCAGACCCTGGATAAATTTGTGATATCGGGGTGCTCTGGCACCCCAGCTCCTGACAGCCCAGGGTGCTCAGAGTAAACTCAGCAATGCAAAAAACATTTCCCAGCAGGACCCCAATCAATCGGGTCCCCAGCCCCTCCAATGAGCCCTCAAGGACGAACCAGAGAGATTCATGTGTGCGTGCATCTTGGCGAGGTTTTCCCTGCAGATTAAAAATTATGCACGGAGAAGAGTTGGACACTTTTCTTTATTTGGTGAGGGTGCTTTGATGGGGGGCCGTGAGAACCCAGAGCTTAAGGGCCGAGGACACGAATGGCCTTCTCTGATTTAAAAACTCATGGATGGGAGCTGGAGAGATGGATCAGTGGTGAAGATCACTGGCTGCCCATCCAGATGGTCCTGAGTTCAATTCCCAGCACCCCACATGGTGACCCACCACCGTCTAGAATGAGATCTGGTGCTCTTGTGTCATACAGGCATATATTCAGACATAATGCTCATATGTATAAATAAATATTAAAAAACTCATGGGTTTCTCTTTAAGGCTTAAAGCTTAAAACATATGCTCAGTTTGGAGCAGAACCAAAGAACTTGAAGGGAGCTGGTGTGCTGGCGAACCAATTATAAGACAGTCCTATCCACAGTCAGGCCAGGGTCACCTTGGTCCCCAAAGTACAAACCTTCCAGAAGTCCTTACCAGGGGCTGCTCTGAAAACACCGTCCCCATTTAGACAGAACAAGATTATATTGAACTTTGGAGGGGAAGTCGAGGCCTGTAATCTGAAAAAAAAGATCTCACAGCAATGTCCCCAAAAGGGAACAATGCATATTCTGGCAGTGGCAGCAGAGGCCCTTAATGAGACTGTTTCCCTTGGAAATGGGCATTTGTTTGGGGGAAATGTGCAGGAACAGACTATGTGGCAAAGATCCGAGCCCTTCATACCATCCTGAGTTTTGCAGGAAGGATATTAAGTCGCTTGGTGAACTCTTGAGTGTGCAAGGACTCGCTTGAATGGAAACAAAAGTTTCCATGGTGGCCCGATTTAACAATGAGTTCAGCCAGTAAAAATACTCAAGAGCCAGATCTGCAGCACGTAGACCTAGCTGAGATGTCTCCCCAGTCCTCCTCACACACTGATTTACATTCTTTTGGGATAATGGTGGTTTTGGGTGAGTTGCCACTGGAAATTGGTCCTTCTTCTATATGTGCCCAGTGTCTCTGTCTACCGTTGTCTTTTGCATAACTAGAAGCTGGGAAGGGCCCTCCTCCTTTTATTCAGGGTAACAGGACTGTTTGGAGTCAAATGAATTCCTGACAGTTGGAGGCCACAATGAGGAGACAGAAGGGAAACCCTGGGGATGCTGTGTAAATACGTTTCCATCTTAATCCCGAGTGTGGGATTTCAGTTTCCATACAGTTCATCCACACCTGTTAATGGTCTCTCAGGATGTGGGTTTTTGCCAGATAATAACAGACCCGCCTCATGCCTCATGCAGCACTGAGAGGGGCGTGGCCTAGGCCTCCAGAGCATCCCAAGATAGAGACAAGGTTGCAGCTGGTGTTGGCTGCATCTATAGTTGATGGGGACTGGTGTGGATACCCCCAAAAGACCTCTCAACCCCCAACAGCCCAGAGATGTAAAGCAGTCTGCTCCCCTTCTCCCCACCACTAGAAAGGCTGAGGCTTAAATATCCCCCCAAAAAAGCAGAGAGGTAAAAAAAACAAACAAGGGCTACAAAGAAACAGGAAGAACTGCCAACCTCCGATGATTCAGAAGTCATGATGGGTTAATATCATAACAGCATTTGGTGAGCAGAAGCAAAAAAAAATTGGTTTTACTATATTTTAATATACATATTTTTGTTTTTTAATTCTTTATTAATTACACTTTATTCACTTGGTATCCCCCTTGTAGTTTCCTCCCTTCTCCCCTCCCAAATTCCTCCCTTCCTCCCCCTTCTGCATGCATGCCCCTCCCCAAGTCCATTGATAGGGGAGGTCTTCTTTTCCTTCTTTCTGATCCTAGTCTATTAGGAGTGGCTGCATTGTCTTCGCTGTGGCCTGGTAAGGCTGCTCCCCCTCAGGGGGAAGTGATTAAAGAGCAGGCCAATCAGTTCATGTCAGAGATAGTCCCTTTTCCTATTACTATGGAATGCACTTGGATACTGAACTGCCACGGGCTATCTATCTATCTATCTATCTATCTATCTATCTATCTATGTAATTATAAAATATATATAAATATATAAATATTATATTTAATATATTTACTAATATAAATATTATATATAAACATTATATAAATACTATATAAATAAAATATATAAATATATTTTTTTATATATTTATGGATTGGTTTGTTCTCACAGTACTCCAGTAGAGCAGGACACCAGAGTTATGTTACTAAAAACCTTTAATTGTCTGATGAGAGTGCATATAAAATTAACGCAAGTATTAAACTTGTGTATTAACATCTTGAAAAGGCAGCGAAATCATGGTGCTCTCCTTTATATGTTCCAAAGAAACACTGGATAACGTAATTCCCAGTACCATGGTTATGGTTTCTCATTGCTGGGAGGAAGGTTATGGAGAGGAGTAGGTCATTGGTCCATGACCTCATTCTAGTGAGCTCATCATCAAAAGGCAGGGACATGATTCAATGGGGAGAGGGAAAAAAAAGGGAAGAGAAATAATGGAACCCCTTGATGGTATGTCAGATCAGAATTGAAACTCAAGCCAGGGATGAATCCAAGGCTGATTGTCTAGTGGCTGTATTGGTTCTCCGGCATCTGACACAACTATTCTATAGTGAATCCTATCTAAAAAGAGAGAGGTTCACTCCCTGCCATTTCCAGCCTGTCCTTAGGTAAACCAGTTGGGAAATTGTTGTGGGAGAAATAGAAGGGAAATAGTACTCACTAGGACCTCAGCAGTTATTCCCCTCAGTAGGAGGCACTAGGGAACAGGGAGAAAAGAGATTGTGTTTGTGAGGGTTGAGTTAAGGCAAAGACAAGATAGATAGAAGCTGGGTTTGTTTTCTAAATTTTATACAGTAAAATACATACAATTTCAATTTCTCATAGCAGCCATTACTGTTTGTCTGTCTTGATTTGTTTTGTATGGTTGCATTTCGTTTCTTTGCTGTTTTTTGTATTTCTTGGCTGTCCTGGACTCTGTAGACCAGGCAGGCCTTGAATTCACAGAGATCCAGGCTTCAGTCAGATCTCCCAAAGAAAGGAAAAAGAGGTTCTGTTTCAACAGTCTTTCTCTATGGTGGCAGTTTCCCAAACTTGGCTTATGGGAAAGAAATATGATTTCTGTTGTCATATTCTAGTGTTCTCTGTGTTGGTTCATGTCAGTCATTCCTCAGATAAAAAATAGGAAACCAAGGGGCTTAAATACAACTCAGGTGACTGCAGGGAACTCGAAACTCCTCCGGGACTCCTCTCATCTAGGAAGGGCTTGGATGAAGTCTTCTGCAAAGGTCCCTGGGTGTGTCTGAGCCTGGAGAGTATCCCTGGAGAGAGGGAGAGAGTCTTCCTCCTCTTGCCCTCAGTGTTTCTCACCATCTACCTGTGCAGGCCTGACCCGGGGAACATTTGCCGTTTAGAAGACAGTGAGGGTGTGCATTTGCAGCCTGTGGTCTCCTTAAATGTCATAATCAGTATAACACTATTCTATCCTATTCTATTCTGATTACTGTAATCCTACAGAAACTTCTTTTTCTCAGGGGTCCTTACCTGAACGTGAAGTTGTTGTCATAGGCAGCAGATATGGGGGGAGGGGATGGAGTGGAGTGGATAGGTTGTGTCTGTGCATGCTCAGAGCAAGATTTCATTGCCTGATAAGAAACAGAGAATTCAGAAAATCTCGCCACTGCCTGGGGAAAGCAGTAGAAGTTGATTGCTTTGTTTTAAATGGCTGAGTATATTCTTTTGTGTAAATGTGCCACGGTTTCTTTACCAATTCTTCAGTTGTGGGACATCTAGGTGGTTTCCAGATTC
>REGO01001825.1:1642-20438 GCA_010120015.1 Rhombomys opimus | reverse complement strand
TGTGTGTGTGTGTGTGTGTGTGTGTATGCACAAAATAACAGTTATTTTAAAAAACATGAATTTGCAAGAAAACAAGGACAACTGTATGGGAGGATGGACAGAGGAAAGGGAAGAGAGAAGTGTAATTACAATCCCAAAATTTAAAGAGAAAAATTTAAAGCAATTTGGGAGATAAACATGATTATTTTAGCTTACATTTTTGTAGCTCTCATCCATCATTATGAGGAAGTCAAGGAACTTGAAAGGACTAGTACCATCAAGAAGAAAGCATCCATCCAGGGGAACAGGTAGGGGAATGGCAGGTCCTCACCCTCTCAACTACCCCAAAGCCAATTCTCCAGTCGCATCCCCAGCTCTGCAACCAAGCTGTTATGGCCTCTCCTTCTTCTGTGCCCCTTCTCCAATGAATTACAGAGGTCTTACCCTCTAAACTGCTTTCTCCCCATGCTCATAGCTTTATCCCAGTCCCCACCTCCATCAGACATTCCTGGGAACCTGCAGGGCACTTTGACCAGGGAAGCAGGTGGGCTAGCTGCAGATCTCCACCTCTCCCTTCATTCCTCCAGGTCCAACCCTCCATCCTCATCTCCACCTCTGTAGCAGACCTTCTGCTCCAGCCTCTCCTCACTCTCTGCACCTGTTTCCAGAGGACTAAGCAGATCCTGATGGAACACCCTCCTCTCCTCCTAATGTGGACTTCCTCAGCCTCCATCCTCCTAGCCTTTCCCCATTCCTAAGTGTCAGCTCCCAGTATGTAGAAATACACTTTACCTGGATCTCCCAGTGGCCACACCAATCAGGATCCGAGAAGAATTTCCTACCAGGCGACACACAGCCACCATGCTCTCCTAAGAAAGAGAAATAGTAACAGAATCCAAATAACAAAACACCCACCCAACAAAGACAAGACCAGATAGCAGCACCTAGAATAGAACCTTTCCAAACCCAGATGCCTGGACGCCAGCATAAAAACACAATCAACAGCAGCCAAAGTAATGTGACTCCACTAGAGCCCAGAGACCCCAGCACAGCAGGCACTGAGTATTACAACATAGCTGAAGCACAAGAAAAAGATCTTAGATTAGTCTTTGTGAATTTGATAGAGGTCCCGAAAGAGAAAATTAATGAGAATCCCTTGAAGAAATATATGAAAACACAAACAGTGGGAGGAAATGAATAAAACAATTCAAGGCCTGAAAGTGGACACAGAATCAATAAAGAAACCCCAAACTAAGGGAATTCTGGAAAGGAAGATTTAGGAATGCTAACAGGAACCTCAGAGGCAAGCCTCACCAACAGAATTCCAAGAGATGGAAGGAGAAGCTAAGGGGTTGTCAATAAAGTCACAGAAGAAATGAATATGTCAGGAAAGAGATCTTTAAATTTAAAAAGACCCTGGCACAAACAATCAGGAAATCTGGGGTAATTTGAAAAGACAAAAAAATCTAAGACGAAAAAAAAATAGAAGAAACACAGTTCTACCTGGGTTGTTGTGGCACCCCCCTTTAATCCCATCACTGGGAAGGCAGAGGCAGGTGGATCTCTGAGTTGGAACTCAGCCTGGCCTACAGAGTTAGTTCTTGGAGAGGAAAGGCTACACAGAGGAATCATGTCTCAAGAAACCAAAACCAAACCACACAAAAACCAAACAAACCTAAACTAAAACAAAACCAGGCCAGACACATATTTCTAACAAAATCACAGAAGAAAATTTTCCTAACATAAAGAAGGCGATGCATATAAAAATACAAACAGCTGACAGAGCACCAAACAGACTGGACAAGGAAAGAAAGTCCCCTCCTTACACAATAATACATGTGGAGAGCCGCTGCTTTGTCAGGGTGCTTTATTATTGAGCTCCCAGTGAAAAACATGCTTTCACCCTGGCCTTCCCCTGGAGACAGGGATAGACAGGACGTGTTGCCAAGTTCACTTCCTTTTGTTTGTGTGAGGATCACAGACAGGTGGTCGAGGTAGACAAGTTTCACTTCTTCCTGAACCCCTTCATTGTATGGAAGTGCTTTGCTCTGACCAATAAAAGGGACTGTGAAATATACTGGTGCAACAGTCTCTACTGGAAGCCCTCTTGAACAGATCCCATGTGTAGTGTCTTGGTTTTATTTTATTTTCTTTCAGGCTTTACTCCACACTCAAGAACTGTTCGGCTCTGCCTGTGGGCTCTGACAAATAAAAATACTAAACATACAGAGCAAAGAAAAATATTAGAAGATGATTGGACTACTTAGAATTATTCCTGCCTTCTCAATGGAGACTCTAAAAGCCAGAAGGGCCTGGACAGGTGTTCTACAAACTTAAAGAAACCACAGCTGCCAGTCTTGACTACTATACCCAGAAAAGCTATCAATCACAGTACACAGAGAAAGAAGAACAGTCTATAATAAAATGAAAATTAAGCAAAATCTACCCATAAATTCATCTTTAAAGAAAGCACTAGAAGCAAATTGAAGCTGAGGAGGTTAATTATACCCAAGAAAACACAGGGAACGAATAATCCCCAAACAAAACATCAAATGAGGAGAGTACTCACATGCCAGCACCAGCACCGCCAGCACCACCAACGACAACATAATAGAAATAAAAATAAAACCGCTGCTCATTAATATTTCCCAGCATCAGCAGCCTCAATTCCTCTGTGAAAAGACTCAAACTCACAGAATGGATGCAAACACAGCATCTATTCTTCTGCTGCATCCAAGAGACACGCCTTGATATCAAGGATAGACCCCAGGGTAAAATGATGGAAAAGGGTAAACCAAGAAAACAGACCTAAGAAGAAAGCTGCTATAGCCATTATAATATCTGACAAACTAGCTCCAAAAACGAAATTCTTCTCCAATCCTGATAAAATGTTCACAGATTGATAGAGTGCATTCCTGTCCCCAAAGCACTCTTCAGCATTTTCTCTTACTTGGTTTTCTGGACCCCAGAGGCCTGGAAGAGGGTCATGCACATGGCAGCTTCTCCCACTCTTGATAAGGAGGACATCCTAGGAGCAGAACCCTCTAAAGAGGGGACTGTAGCAGGGTTCTTATGCATGTGGTCAGTATTTCCTGCATGTGTAACTCCGGATGGCTACCTGCCTCCAGAAAGGAGCACATTCTCAGTAACCCTTGAGTCCTTCAACAACAGGACTCCGTAAGCTTAGATTTTTCAACTGCCTACTTTATTTAAGGTTCTTAAATGCCTTTACCTCATTTCCAACCCCGACCTTAGGTAGGAGATTATCAGGAGAAGGGACTATAGACATGTAGTCTACTTCCTGCTGACAAGGTCCATGGGTTCTTTGGGGATTTGCAAACTTTGTTGTCAGCAAACCAGCAGTCTAGTCAAACAGCAAAGCAGCAGCATCAACAGCAGCAGCAGCAGCAGGGTTCAGGAGAAGCAGCCAGACCCCTCGAAGCAGCATGAGCTCTGGAGGGTTTCCCTCTGTGAAGACAATGAAAGGTGGAACCATTGGGAAACAGTAATGCGAAAGCATAGAGATGCAGAACGCAGTGTCTCACTGTGTGGGTTTCTATTTGACCCACCTTAAGGAAGGTGTTTTATAGTCACGAAACCCATGTCCTTTGCACAAGGTAGTTTCCAACTGTAAGCTAGAAAATTCTTTTCACAGGGCCTGTTTTCTATAGGGACTGTTTTCCTTGAGGGTGTCGGGGTGGGGCAGACATTCCCACATCCCACACTTGGGGCCAAAACAAAAAACATTCATATGACACAACAGAGTTTCCAGAGAAACCAGAGGCTTCCACTTCAGGACTCCTCAGCAATTCTCTGTGCAGGAGAGGGTATGTGGGCTCAGCTTCCCCATATCCCCTGATCTCTGTAGCGGTGTCCTGGAGCTGCTTTATACCTGTTGGCAGAGAAAACATACCTCCTTTCTCTATCTTGCTGCTCCTTTCATGTATCCATGTTAACCTAACCTCCTGATTCTTATAACTAGGACCAGGGACCAACATGGAGAAAGTTCCCACAGCCTCATGGTCCAGGTGTTATATTCATAACAAGGAATGTAGGCCTGGCCTCTGGGATGCTATTTGAACCACAGTTGCTTCAGGCAAGGACGTGACTCCTGGAATGAGGCCTCAGATGCAGTGGATGGAGCAGATGGGTCCTGACCACGGAAAGTGGATGAGGCAGCTGTGGCCATGGCTGCAATTCCCCAATGGGCCAGGGATCCCAGCTCTGCTAGTAGAACCAGAGATGGGGTTCTCTGAGGAAACCACTGGCCTAATGAAAAGCACAAGATTCAGAATTCACAAGCCTTCTAATAGGAACAGTAAACATGCCTTCTAAGAGGAACAAACATCATTGCTCCCCAAGAACTACTTTCAACCCCAGCTTGGAGTTACTTGACATTAACCTCAGAGAAGTTTGGGTCTTAGAACCCTCGGTTCCTAAGACAGTCAGTATGGACTGAAACAATCCACACAGGCGTGTTTCGCTGTTAGATCCACACAGTTTCTAAGCGAATGTAGACACCTTGAGAGCAAAATGATTTAGAATTGCTGACACATTGGCCACTATGCTTGGACTCAAAATGCTCGTGAAGACCAGGAGCACATGGAACAGGGGAAAGCAACTTGTCCCCAAACACTGTTCCTGGGATATCAGGCCCAAGGGCTGGGGTAGAGTGAGGAGACAGGCTGTAGGTGGTCACAGATCCCAGGCCTTAATCTTTCCATTACCCAACTCACACTATATTTCCTTTCAGAAGCCAATCAGCTTAATACAGATCTGGATAATAAAGAGAAGAGCGACCAGTCCTGACTCAGCTGCCACGCCTAACACAGGAGGATCCCTGCTCCCTTCACTGTCCTCCTGCCATTCCCGGATCCATGGCTTTGACCCAGAGCCATCCCTGTGAGGACAGAATTAAGGAGGGAAAGAGCCTCTGCACAGCCAGGCTCAGACTAGCCAAGGTGCATGATCAAGCAATCTGCATCTCTGCCTTAACTCAGCTGGACTCCTTCTGTTCCTTCAGCTGAGGGGTTGGCTTTGCCATGATCACCAAGCCTACCTGATACGTGTCAAGGGCTATTGCATAACTGATAACTACAACCTGGGTCAAATGGCACACAAACCTTGAGCAGTGTGCGTCGTTTGGAACACAGAGAGAAAACATTCTTTGCAGAGTCACGGAGGACAGTGTTCACGCACAGAAGGCAAGTGACGGGTGACAGGTGATGTACAGGGTGGGACAGGGCAGGTGACACTTTCACTAGAGTACTTCACAAGGCTTCCCTGTGCAGACCAGAGCTGTGAGGTAGGAGAGAAGATGTCTGGGGACATGAAGACCTCCCCAGGCTAGGCTGCAGCCCATGAAGGTCCACATCTTCCCCAGACAGAGCCATCCACTGGGGACCAAGCATTCAAACAATTCAGCCTGGGAGGGAAATGTCTCATTCAAACCATTTCCTGGTTTTAGTTTTAGTTTTGTCAATTTGACACAAGCCTGCAACTTTATCTGTGAAGAGGAACCTCAGTTGAGGAAATGCCCCCATCAGATGCTTCTGGGCCAGTCCTTAAGGCATATTCTTGTTGAACTGCTGACTGTGTAAGACATTAAAGGGCATCAAATCCAATGAGCTGGTGAAGAGTTTAAGTTAGCCTGAGTGACTCCATTTTGAAATAAGGAGCCATCTTGACCAGAAGCTGAACTCAGGTACCAGGAAATATCACAGAATGTGCACCTGGCAGAAAACAAAGTTAGCTCTCCAAGCAACGGCCTCCAGAAAATATTACAGAATAAATGTTTAGTAAAAAAATAAAGACAATTGCCCTGGCAATTGTGGTTACCCAATTCTGTAATGTCAAGGCATGAACCCACACACACACACGCTTTCTTTCATGGAAACATGAACCCCCCTGCTTGCTGTCATGGGAACCCCCTGCTCACAGTCTTTCCCTTTAAAAACCCTGCTCACTCAGGGCTCAGGATCCCACTTCTCTACTGCTGTGTTAGTGAGACTTGGGTCCCGAGTTTGAGTGCTCTTGTAATAAAGCTCTCTTGCTCTTGCATCCAGTCGTCTCCTGGTGGTCTCTGAGGGTCCTGTGATCCTGGCATTACACTGGAATAACATGTCTTGTGAGTTTCCCTTTGATGAGGTTTGTGAAGGAGCTCAGGTCTACTGCAGGAGCAGTAAGCACTTTTAATACTTTTCAGCAATACTTCCAATCCTGAGGGAGTGATGTCTACCTGCTTTTCTCTGCTGAATCCCAGGGCCTGGAACAAGGCCAGGCACTTGCAGATTCTCCAACACTTACTGAGGAGTAATCTGAGAAACAGAGTGGAAAGTGGCCTGGAGTTGGAGATTGAAAGGCAGGTTGCATGTTGAGGTCATGGAGGTTTTCTTTCTCCTTCACGTGTGTATTGTGACGTCCTGTCAAGCCCAGGCCTGGAAACCTTCTGCCAGCAAATGCTAGAGCCCTCTACAGCCGGGACACAACACCAGGCATCTGGCCAAGTGAAGAAATCTGAGCCACGTCTGCCTCACAGGCCCTGGACTTAGGAGGGAGGGGACATCTCAGGTACAGGAAGTCCTCCACATCCTGCTTGCCTGCTGCTTTCCAACTCCCAGCCCCTTCAAGCCACAGCTGTACAGCTGTGGGAGCTGCCTCATGCCCCAAACTCTCCCACCAAGACAAAATCATAACTAACAAGTGATGTCTGTGGACACAGATGTGGCAAGGTGAGGCCACATCTCCATAGGAACCAAGAAAAGGGGAAGGACACCTGGGTCCTTAATGTCGGACATGTGAAATGGTGGCCAACAAGTTGTCGGTGTGATTTCTTTAAAATATTCCCCAAGAGTATCCAAGAATTGTAGAGGATGCCTGGTTGGTGGAACTATCAGCCTGATGTCGTAGAGAACTACTGGGCAGATGTCTGTGCTGGGAAACATCAGAGATCTCTAGTAGCACATCTTTCTCAGCTTCTGCCATTTCTGCTCTCCACCTTCTGGTCACATGGTCTTCATGGTCCATGACAGATCCACCAACCATGAAGCTAAGGCTTAACGCATGAGATCTGAGCTAATCAGAAAGGACCGTGACATAGCAGTGAGGGCCTGAGAACCCCAGAATCAGGAAACAGAGCTGGGCTCTTGAGTGAGAGACATAGGCCTCTGCTTCTCTTTCCTCCCTTGATTCTGTCGGCCTGATCAGCATCTGGGCTAGGACTCAGGAGGATGTCATCAACAGCACAAGTGTGGGGATCAGGGTGAGCAACTTGTCCCCAGACACTTCTCCCAGGACCCCAGGGCCCAGAGCTGATCTGTGGTAGGGAAGCAGGGCTCTGGAGGCTCCTCACCCAGTAGTTAGGCTCTCCATATCCAGTCTATTGGGTCTTTGTCACTCACACTGGAAATTCTTAAGCCAGTCAGCTTCACAGTGAAGCTCAGAGTTGTACAATGACTAAAAACTCTTCTGGACTAAATCTGTACCGTCAATCAGGATGAAGATTTCTTCACCCAGCCCTCCTCTTGCTGCTGGCAGCCGCCCTGGCCTCCACTCAGACTCTGGAAAGTGAGTGCTGGTCCTGAGAAAAAGAATCTCATTCTGAAGCCACAAGGATTCTGTGCCACAGCACCACAGTCAAGTATAGCCTTGGCCCTGGTCCTGCCTGACCCTCCAGGCTCCCTCGCCAGGCTGCCCTGCCTGGTTTCCTGTTGCATCTAGGTTCAGATCTCTGTGCAGTGTGCACCACCCAGCCTAGGGCACATTGCTCAGGTCCCAGGAGGAGGTCTGGCTCACACTGCATTTGGGCTTCAGGCTCCTCCCAGCTCTGCTATGTGTATGCCCTTCCCTCTGAGGTTGGGCTCCTGCCAGCATGGTTCACACTGAGAGCGGTGGGCTACGTGGAAGACAGCAGATTGCGGCAACCAGTAGGGATGCTGGATTTTCTGCCACTATAGATTAGCAGGGACCCAGCTAAGCAGGGTCACTGATAAATGGCTCTTGGACACTACTCTGGTTGAGTGTGAAGGATAGTGTTTTTGTCATCTCTCCTGCTGTGACTGCTTGCAGCTTTTGGTTTCTTTGCTCCCCTCCCCCCTTCCCTTTAATTAATTAATTTCTTGTTTTTATTTGGTTGCAGGTGTTTTTTCCTGCATGTGTGTCTATGTACCATGTTTCTACCTGGTGACTCTTGAACCAGAGAAGGGCTTCAGATGACCTGTGACTGGAGTGAGATTATTGTGCATTCATGTGTAGGTGCTAGGAATTGAACTCAGGTCTCCTGGAAAAGCAGTCAGTGCTCTTAATCCCTGGACCACCTACACTGCCCATTTTAAATGATTGTTGCTGTTGGAACTCTGGAGATATTCTGGCGCTGACTTAAACACTGCTCTGGTAAATCCTCACAGGGTGGAGTGCTCTGTAGAGACCCTAATCTCCACTTGATGAAATAAGGTGCTTTCCTAGTTCTGGTTTGTCAATTTCCCAGCTTTATTTTGCTAAGATTTTTAGAGATGTCTGGTCATCACTCACTACTTCAGACTTGAAGTTGTCCCTGGACTTGGAAAGTGTTCCCTGTAGAATCTAATGGGCTGTGGCTGCATGTCTGATCTTCCTCTGTTCTGAGGAAGCGAGCATCCCTGCCTTGGCTGCTTTGGTTTCCTGTATCTGCAAAAAATGAGACCTGTCTTCAGGAGTGAGTACGTGTTTGGTGTCATTCTTTTGCCCCTGGTTTCTGACAGCGAGAGGGGTGTGTCTTAACTGCCCGCAAAGCCCATGGGCCCTTGACAACACACATCTCCACTGAACTGTCATCGGAAGTTTTAGAGTCGAAGCCTGGGTCTGACAGCTGCAATAACGCTACTATTGTCCAACACAAAAAGGCAATTAATGACACGAGACAGCGAAAAGCAGAGAAAGGACATTTATGACATCTCGCCAGACTGAGAAGAGGAACAAACAGGTCCAGAGACTCCCTTTGACTCACCTGGTACATCTTTAGGATTCTGACAGGAAATTCAGGTTCAAATAGAGGGAAGAGGGACTCCCCCTGTCCCCTCTGCCCCATATAACTTATTTTCCCATATAACATTCCACAAAGAAGAAATTTCTGGCCATCCCTCCTCACTTCTGAGAGCAATTACCCAACTTTCCCCCGTTCATTCCCTGGAGATTCTCTCTGACTGTGCCCCTGGGTCCTCCTTCATCATGAGTCTCTGATCCTCAAACCCCTCATTTCCCCACTCCTACTTTCCACATGCTGGCCTTAAAGGTGTGTGCCATGACACACAAGCCTTCTGAGAAGCCATAAAGTATGTCTGCTTATCCATGTCTATACAAGAGGGCAGAGATTTAACTATTGACACATGTAGGCAGGAACTGGTTAATTTCTATATGAAAGTGGTGCAGTTATTGTTAGATTAAGACAGATTCTCATGTTGTTTGGGATGTTTTGATCTCCGGGTATTTATGACTCTTCTTCTGGAGTGGTGGGATTACAGGCATGAAGCCATTATTCCCTGTTCCTCCATGTGAATTTTATTAATTCACTATATTAAAGCATCGAGAGCCTCAATTTCATGGAGTCCTTTTGCATTTAACAGAATCAATGGCAAAATCTAGAAGTGCTTACACTGGGAATGACATAGGCAGAGGTTCATGATAACCTCCCAGGATTCAGGCACACCAGAAGCTCTGGGCTCCTGACCACAGGGACTGAATGGCAGGCCAGGAAACTACATGCAAAGAAATTCCCTAAAACAGGCACTTCTCCAAAAGAGAGCCCCTGCAGTCCCTGCCATTCACAGATCCTGGTTCTCGTCATTCTGCCCATCCTGCACTCCTTCGGAATATACTTAATAAATATATTCCCTTCCTCACTTAATATAAAATATGAACCAACCCACAGCCAGTAACTCCCTCCTCCATCAGTTACAACAGTGATAAAATCTGAGCCCTCAAAGGTACATGTGTATTTTTGGACACTTGAATTTCTCAGCATAAATTTAGCAACCTTTTATGCTTACACAATTTTGGTGACATTTGTGGTGCTATTCACAACTGACTTCTTGATAGTGTCTACTGATATGTGTGAATACAGAAAGATCTGAGGACTTGGTCACCATGCCTTTCCTAAACATGAACACAACACACACTCCGTGTACAAGATTCTCCCGTCAATGTGGATACAGCAGATGAGGATGATGGAATCAGTGATATTTCAAGTCCACAGTGTGACCAACCCCGAAGAAGGGCCACCTGTGCCAGTTTATACAAGTAAAATATACAAGGGGCACAGAGTGGTGGCCCTTGCCATTTATTTTCATTTTAACTTTTAATTGATTTTTTAAAAATGAATTTCACACCATACCTCCCTCTCATTAATATCCCTGTCCCTCTATATCTTCCCTCTGCCCTTGCAACCTCCCCCTCAAAACAAAACGGCAACAGCAAAAACAATAGGATAATCTCACACTGGGTCTCCGGGTGTCCCCATCCTGGGGGCAGGCAGGGTCCTCACTGCCATTTTTTTTTTAAGTTTTAATGACTTTGGCATGTATCTGCATTTTGCCTGCATGTGTGTCTCTATATCACAAACACTCCAGAAGAGGGCGTGAGGCCCCCAGGAACTGGAGGCTGAGAGAGTTTTGAGCAGCTATGTGGGTCCTAGGACTCCAACACAGGTTCCCTGGAGGAGCAGTGTGTGCTCGTATCTGCTGAGCTAACATTCCAGTTTACACTTTTAGAATAAAGAAGTCAAAGGCAGGGGGCATGTGTTTCTGTTTCAGAGCATCGCGCTGTACATAGAAACTTTCAGGCTAGAGAGATTTACATAGTAGGACCTGTCCAGTACACTGAGAGCAATATTTAAAAATCTCTTCTCTTCCTACTCCAACATAAAGCGTGTCACCAGATACCAGACCAGACGGTGAGTGTAGGGAGCAGAGGAAAAACTTGTGCCAAGCTGAACAAAGGTTCAAGCTTTTCTGCTCCTTTTAAGCCAGGTCCTCTTGCTGCCCCAGCTGGGCAGGTCCCTGCAGTGAGGGTATCTGTCCCAGGGAACGTTTGTCTGTGTTTTGTTTTGTTTTGTTTTGTTTTGTTTTGTTTTGTTTTGTTTTGTTTTGTTTTGTTTTGTTTTGTTTTGCCATGAATATGCTCATAGTCTCTGTGGTTTTTCTACACTGTGCAATCCCAGTCTGGCTTCCCAGAGCTGAGGTCATTACTCTCAGCTGAGTGGACGACACGTACTTTGTGGGAGTCTACAGTGAGGTGGACATTGTCAGGGTACAGTTACAGTGAGGTGGACATTGTCAGGATACAGTTACAGTGAGGCGGACATTGTCAGGATACAGTTACAGTGAGGCGGACATTGTCAGGATACAGTTACAGTGAGGCGGACATTGTCAGGATACAGTTACTCATACAATGGGTGATGTAGGAACTAATTTCAAACTGTTTTCATTTAAGCTTTCTGTAAGCCTCTACTTTCCTTCTACCAACCCCCCAACACTAAGTAGAAGAGAAAGAAGGTTAGCAGGGAAAGGGGAGGTAGACTTCTTTAGACTTAGTAGGGTTCTTTGCGAAATTCCAATCTCAGGAGTCAGGATATCCAGCAGTCCAGCAGCACCAGGAGCTTTCTTCTCTCTGTGTCTGTCTCCTTGACGTGTCCTTCTCAGAGCCTTCCTTGAATCCTCCTTTATATCTGTTCAGGGACTTACAGACTTTGTGTTTGGTGTGCCAAATCCAAGCTTCTGGTGACAGAAGGAAGCAGTTGTGTGGAACCAAGTGTGGCCAGGGCTGTGTGCCATTGTTCCTCTGTCATCCAGGGATTTTACCTGGTCACTTCTAAGCGGTGTCATCATGCCAGCTCCTCAAGACCTGTGATCACAGGGACTCAGATAAATGTAGCTCTTGTCCACTGCCAACCCAGACTTTACACTCCGCCTGCTCAGGCCAGAGTCTGTGGTTCAGCCCCTTCAGTCTTTCTCTGATGTTTTACAGGGAGTTAGCCCTGTCCTCAGTACTGTGCATGAGTCTGGTGTCTTTCAGTCTGGCTGTTCCCTGTCTCTGACAGTAGTGATAGCTCTTTCAGTCCTTATCCCACAAGGCCATGGAGCCTGCCTAACCACAGGGGTCTCTGTGTGCCTGTCACCAGAGCTTTGAGGATCAAAGCTAGGTTTTTGATAGTTCTAATAAGCCAGGATTGGATGTCCATCCACAATAACCCAATAGAACAGGTAAGTATAGTGAAAATCAGAGAAAAGTGATTTATTGAAGCGATCACATTGAAGAGGAATGAATACATCCAGTGACAACCACCCATCTCTTGACTCCAAGTTTAAATTTAGGATCCTGGCCCTGGGGTTAGGTTTAAACACAGAGGGCAAAGATCTGCCAACCACTGAAAAGTTATCTAGTCCTATTGTTTCGTATAAGGTGATCTGATAAGGTCTTCAATATTGTTTGGAACCTCTTTCCTGACATGAGCTCCCCCTCTGCATTGAGGCAGATTTAGGAGTCAGTGTGACCCCCATTACCAAGTAGCATGCTGGGAAGGTGGCAGGCAATAGTTTATTCCCTGCATTGAGGAGGAGGGACAGGGTTCCTGCAGGTGGCTGGCTAGCTTGCCTAGATAACTTGATGAACTTCAGTTCAGTGAGACACACTTGTTTCAAGGAATGTGAACAGTGTGCTGAAGGATGAAGCCCCAAGTAAACCTTTGGCACCTTCTTGAACCAAAATACACAAACAAATAGCTGCAGTAACACAGATGCACACAGGGGTCACTGCAAATGTTCAAATCACAGTTGTTTGTATTCCCACAAATTTCACCAGAATAACAGGTAATCATTAAGAAGTTAAATGCCAGGAGTGGTGGCACATGCCTTTAATCCATGAACCTTCGAAACAGTAGTAGGCAGATCTCTCTGAGTTCAAGGCCAGCCTGGATTAGGCAGTAAGATTTGGCCCCAGCCAAGGCAGCATAGTGATAACCTGTGTCAAAAGACAAGAAAAAGGCAGCTCAATAGGAGAAGGTCAGACATACAGGGCGGGTGGGGAAAGTCATCCACAGGTCTCCCTCCTCCTCTCTGCACAGCAAGGCCAGAGACACACAGAGTTCTGCCTACCGATGTGCAGTGCAGTGCGGGAGGAGGGAGACAGACAGAGACCGAGGACCACCATGCACTGTGGCATATAAGGGGGATGATGTGCACAGATCTGCCCACCTCCATGCCATATGAGAAGGCTGTGGACACCTAGACACCCAGAGGCCTGCCAGGCACACGTCCAGCCTGCAGCAGGAGCCGTGACGATGTGCACGTGTGTGCTGGACAGATGGGAGAGAAGGAGAATGGAGCAGCTGGAGTGCTATGAAGACAGAGGGAACTGGAGACACAAGGCTGGGGAGGAGTGTCTGGTGAGTGTTCTGCGCAGCCACCTGGGGCGTGGTGAGGTCCCAGCACAAGCTGCTGCTGAGGGCCATGTCCAGGTCCCTGGCTACACAACAGGAGGGCTCTGTTTAGTGGCTCATACTGCCGCTGGAGAGCATGGGGCCATCCTTGGTTGTGGCAGCTGCCAGGAACCATGTGGATATCTCAGGGCGGTGCAGACCAGCCCCACCTCTCACTGGCAGCAGCACTCTGGAGGGCAGCAGGCCCTGTGCCTCACCCTGGCAACACAGTGGAGTGCCTGGGTCACAGGGGTGCAGGTGAGCCAGGCCCAATGATGTGAGTGTGGGAGCTGACCCTGCCACTCATCTGCCATGGGGCAGCACAAGAGCGAAGGGGATGCCCTCCCCACTCATTTCCCCTTGCCACCCCCAGCAGTGTGGAAAGCTGGCCCCGGTGTCAGGAAAGGAGAGCTGTCTGTGCCCTCACCACTATAGCACTCGGGAGAGCAGGACCTTCTCACCTGGACAGCACAGCAGACCTGACCTTGGGAGAGGGCACAGGTGAGCCTGCTGAGGGTGAGAGCTCAAGAGTGCTGGCAACACTAATACTCTGCTGTGAGGGGGCACAGGCACAGAGGATGCCCTTCCTCCTTAACCCCCTCCACCTGACGCAATGGGGAGAGCTGGCTATAGGGTCCTGAGAGCAGTCCACCCTCGCCTCATATTTTATATTTGAACAGGAAGAGAGCTTTGCCCTCCAGTCCCCTCAGTCACCTGATCTGGTCTGAGCCAAGGCCAGGGCAGCTGTCAGCAGCAGGAAGTGGACCAGGGACCCTGTGGCTCTCACCTCTGGGAATGGAGAGGGGGAATGGAGAGGGCTCCTGTCATTTACCCAGAACCATAGTTGGCTGTAGAGTAGCTTGTGCTGCTCTAGGAACCTCCACCCAAGGGAGAGGAGTTTAGTTGTCTTATTGTCCTAGATAAGACTCAAATGCTATGCTGAATTGAGATGAAGAAAGCAGACAGCTTTGTCTAGTTCCTCATTTTGTTGGAATGGCTGTGGGTTTTTCTCTATTTAATTGATGCTGCCTATGGGCTTGATGCAAACAAACTGCCTTCATTATGTTGAAGTAGATATCTAATCTCTCCAGGACTTCGATCATGAAGGAGTATTGGATTTTGTCAAAGACCCTCTCTTTCCTTATTTATTTGTTTATTTGTTATTTAGTTTTTCAAAACAAGGTTTCTTTGTGTAATTCTGGCTGTCCTGAAACTAGTTCTGTAGACCAGGCTGTCCTCAAAGTCACAGGGAACCTCAAGCCTCTGTCTCCCGAGTGCAAGGACTAAAGGCATGCACCATTGCCAGGCCTTCATAGTCCTTTCCTGCATGTAATGAGACAAGCATGTGGTTTTGTCTTTCATTCTGTTTATATGATTCAGGACTACATTTATCAATTTACATATGCCAGGATGAACCATCCCTGCATCTCTGGGAGGAAGCCTACTTGATCATGATGGATGACATTTTGATGCATTCTTGGATTCAGTTTGCAGGTATTTTGTTGAGGATTTTTGTACCTATGCTCATAAGAGAACCTGGTCTGTAATGCTCTTTCTTTGTTGGTTCTTTATGTTGGGTATCAGGATAAAACAAATTGGGCAATAATTCTTTGTTTCTATTTTGTAGAATAAATTGAGGTGTGTTGCAATTAACTTATCTTTGCTCTGAAACCAGATGACCCTGCTTCATTTTTGTTTTGTTAATTAATTTATTAATTTCTGTAGTAAGTTAGTTAATTTTGTTAGAGGGGATTTTAATGAATGCTTCTATTTCACTTGGTCTTATAAGTCTGCTTCAATTGCTTATCTGACATTGGTTTAACTTTAAGAAGTGATATGTATAGAGTAAATTATTCATTTCTAACTTTCTGGAGTAGAGGTTTTGAAAGTATGTCCTTACTTTCTGGATTCCCTGGGTGCCTGTTGTTATATCTCCTTTTATTTTGTAAATTTGTTGGATCTTCTCTCTCTCTCTGCTTTGTACTTAATTTGAATAAGGCTTTGGCAATTGTACTGATTTTCTCAAAGAACCAACTCTGTTTCATTTATTCTTTGTTGTTGTTGTTTGGGGGGATTCTGTGATTTTTTTTCTATTTTACTGATCCCTACATGTGAGTCATTTTTTTTCTCTCTCTCCACTCCTTTTGGGTGTGATTTCTTCTTTCTGTTCTAGAGCTTTCAGGCAGGCTGTTAAGTTACTAGTATGGGATCTCTCCAATTTTTAATGAAGACACTAAGTAGTATGAAATTGCCTCATAGAACCACCTTCACTGTGTCCCATAAGTTTGCATATGTTGTGTATTCATTTTCAATCAGTTCTAGGAATTCTTTAATTTTCTCTTAATTTCTGCCTCGACTCACTTTGCCTTCAGTAAAAGTTGTTCAGTTTCCATGAGTTTATAAGCTTTCTGTTGTTGTTGCTATCCAGCCTTAATCCATGGTGTTCAGAAGGGGTAGTGGTGTTATTTCAATTTTTAAAAATCTATTGAGATTTTTTTGTGACTGAGTATGTGGTCAGTTTGGGTGAAAGTTCCATGAGGTGCTGAGAAGAAGGGGTATTTTTTTGTGTGTTTGGGTGAAATGTTCCCTAAGTCTTTGGAAGCTAGTTTGTCAGATATTATATGTAGCAACTTTCTTCTTAGGTCTGTTTTCTTGGTTTACCCTTTTCCATCATTTTTACCCTGGGGTCTATCCTTGATATCAAAGCGTGTCTCTTGGATGCAGCAGAAGAATAGATGCTGTGTTTGCATCCATTCTGTGAGTTTGAGTCTTTTCACGGAGGAATTGAGGCTGCTGATGCTGGGAAATATTAATGAGCAGTGGTTTTATTTTTTATTTCTATTATGTTGTCGTTAGTGGTGCTGGTGGTGCTGGTGATGGTATGTGAGTACTCTCCTCATTTGATGTTTTGTTTGGGGATTATTCATTCCTTGTGTTTTCTTGGGTGTAATTAACCTCTTCAGGTTCAATTTTCCTTCTAGTGCTTTCTTTAAAGATGAATTTATAGGTAGATTTTGCTTAATTTTCATTTTATTATAGACTGTTCTTCTTTCTCTGTGTACTGTGATTGATAGCTTTTCTGGGTATAGTAGTCAAGACTGGCAGCTGTGGTTTCTTTAAGTTTGTAGAACACCTGTCCAGGCCCTTCTGGCTTTTAGAGTCTCCATTGAGAAGGCAGGAATAATTCTAAGTAGTCCAATCATCTTCTAATATTTTTCTTTGCTCTGTATGTTTAGTATTTTTATTTGTCAGAGCCCACAGGCAGAGCCGAACAGTTCTTGAGTGTGGAGTAAAGCCTGAAAGAAAATAAAATAAAACTAAGACACTACACATGGGATCTGTTCAAGAGGGCTTCCAGTAGAGACTGTTGCACCAGTATATTTCACAGTCCCTTTTATTGGTCAGAGCAAAGCACTTCCATACAATGAAGGGGTTCAGGTAGAAGTGAAACTTGTCTACCTCGACCACCTGTCTGTGATCCTCACACAAACAAAAGGAAGTGAACTTGGCAACACGTCCTGTCTATCCCTGTCTCCAGGGGAAGGCCAGGGTGAAAGCATGTTTTTCACTGGGAGCTCGATAATAAAGCACCCTGACAAAGCAGCGGCTCTCCACATGTATTATTGTGTAAGGAGGGGACTTTCTTTCCTTGTCCAGTCTGTTTGGTGCTCTGTCAGCTGTTTGTATTTTTATATGCATCGCCTTCTTTATGTTAGGAAAATTTTCTTCTGTGATTTTGTTAGAAATATGTGTCTGGCCTGGTTTTGTTTTAGTTTAGGTTTGTTTGGTTTTTGTGTGGTTTGGTTTTGGTTTCTTGAGACATGATTCCTCTGTGTAGCCTTTCCTCTCCAAGAACTAACTCTGTAGGCCAGGCTGAGTTCCAACTCAGAGATCCACCTGCCTCTGCCTTCCCAGTGATGGGACTAAAGGGGGGTGCCACAACAACCCAGGTAGAACTGTGTTTCTTCTATTTCTTTTCTTCTTAGATTTTTTTGTCTTTTCAAATTACCCCAGATTTCCTGATTGTTTGTGCCAGGGTCTTTTTAAATTTAAAGATCTCTTTCCTGACATATTCATTTCTTCTGTGATTTTATTGACAACCCCTTAGCTTCTCCTTCCATCTCTTGGAATTCTGTTGGTGAGGCTTGCCTCTGAGGTTCCTGTTAGCATTCCTAAATCTTCCTTTCCAGAATTTCCTTAGTTTGGGGTTTCTTTATTGATTCTGTGTCCACTTTCAGGCCTTGAATTGTTTTATTCATTTCCTCCCACTGTTTGTGTTTTCATATATTTCTTCAAGGGATTCTCATTAATTTTCTCTTTCGGGACCTCTATCAAATTCACAAAGACTAATTTAAGATCTTTTTCTTGTGCTTCAGCTATGTTGTAATACTCAGTGCCTGCTGTGCTGGGGTTGCTGGGCTGTAGTGGAGTCACATTACCTGGCTACTGTTGATTGTGTTTTTATGCTAGCATCCAGGCATCTGGGTTTGGAAAGGTTCTATTCTAGGTGCTGCTATCTGGTCTTGTCTTTGTTGAGTGGGTGTTTTGTTATATGGATTCTGTTACCATTTCTCTTTCTTAGGAGAGCATGGTGGCAGTCTGTTGCCTGGTAGGAAATTCTTCTCGGATCCTGATTGGTGTGGCCACTGGGAGATCCAGATAAAGTGTATTTCTACATACTGGGAGCTGACACTTAGGAATGGGGAAAGGCTAGGAGGATGGGAGCTGAGGAGATCCACAGGAGGAGGAGAGGAGGGTGTTCCATCAGGATCTGCTTAGTACTCTGGAAACAGGTGCAGAGAATGAGGAGAGGCCGGAGCAGAAGGTCTGCTACAGAGGTGGAGATGAGGATGGAGGATTGGACCTGGAGGAATGAAGGGAGAGGTGGAGATCTGCAGCTAGCCCACCTGCTTCCCTGGTCAAAGTGGCCTGCAGGTTCCCAGGGAGGTCTGATGGAGGTGGGGACTGGGATAAAGCTATGAGTGTGGGGAGAAAGCAGTTTAGAGGGTAAGACCTCTGTGATTCACTGGAGAAGGGGCACAGAAGAAGGAGAGGCCATAGCAGCTTGGCTACAGAGCTGGGGATGCGACTGGGGAACTGGCTTTGGGGAAGCTGAGAGGGAGGTGAAGATCTGCAGTTACCCTACCTGTTCCCCTGGATGGATGCTTTCTTCTTGATGGTACTAGTCCTTTCAAGTTCCTTGACTTCCTCATAATGATGGATGAGAGCTACAAAAATGTAAGCTAAAATAATCATGTTTATCTCCCAAATTGCTTTAAATTTTTCTCTTTAAATTTTGGGATTGTAATTACACTTCTCTCTTCCCTTTCCTCTGTCCATCCTCCCATACAGTTGTCCTTGTTTTCTTGC
>REGO01001823.1:0-16026 GCA_010120015.1 Rhombomys opimus | reverse complement strand
TTGAGCAAATGTCTTTGTTGTATTGTTGAGCATTTTTTGCATATAAGCCCAGGAGTGGTATAGCTGAGTCTTGAGGTATCAGCATCCTCAGTTTTCTGAGAAAGCACCAGATTTACATTCCCCCCCCCCACCAATGGAGAAGGGCTTCCCTCTTTCCACATCTTTCCACATTCTTTCCAGCATGTACTGTCACTTGCGTTTTTTATCTTAGCCATTTTGATGGCTGTGAGGTGGAATCTCAGAGTTGTTTTGATTGGCATTTCCCTGATGATTAAGGATGTTTTTCAGCCATTTAATATTCCTCTGTTGAGGATTCTCTGTTTAGCTCTGTACCCCATTTTTTCTTTTGTTTATTTATTTAATTTTAAATTTTACTTTTTTTTCACAATGTTTCATTATATATCCCAATTGTGGGACTGAGGGGAATTGAGGAAAGGGGCTTCAACGGGGATGTACCCCATTTTTTAATTGGATTATTTAGTTTGTTGGTGTTTAATATATTGAATTCTTTATATATTCTGGATATTAGTCCTCTGTTGGATGTACAGTTGATGAAGATCCTTTCGCAATCTGTAGGCTGTCATTCTTGTTCTGTTTTGATGACAGTGTTCTATGCTTTACAGAAACTTTTCAGTTTCCTGAGGCCCCATTTATTGTTTGTTGATCTTAGAGCCTGTGCTGTTGGTGTTCTGTTCAGAAAGTTGTCTCCTGTGCCAATGAGTTCCAGGCTTCTCCCCACTTTTTCTTCTAACCGGTTTAGTGTGTCTGGTTTTATATTGAGGTCTTTGATCCACTTGGACTTTAGTTTTGTACAGGGTGAGAAGTATGGATCTATTTGCATTTTTCCCCATGTAAATACACAGTTAGACCATGACCATTTGTTGAAGATGATATTTTCTTCCCATTGTATGGTTTTGGCTTCTTTGTCAAAAATCAAGTGTCTGTAGGTGTGTGGGTTAATTTCTGTGTCTTTGATTTGATTCCATTGATTCACCAGTCTGCTTCAATGCCAGTACTATTCAGTTTTTATTACTGTTGCTTTACAGTACAGCTTGGGATCAGGGATGGATATATCCTCCTAAGATCTTTTATTGTACAGGATTGTTTTAGCTATTCTGGGTTTTGTTTTGTTTTTCTTTATGAAGTTGAGAATTATTTTTTCAAGCTTTGTAAAAAATTGTGTTGGAATTTTGATTAGAATATCACTGAATCTATAGATTACTTTTGGTAGGATGGCCATTTTTACTATGTTAAAGGCCAAGTAACGTATAAATTAATAAAACTTCTGTAAATTCTATGCATATTCATAAGTTATTTAGAACTATTTTTTGAATTACAGCAAATTCTAAGTTGACAAATCAAATTTTATTTTCACTTGTGTTTTCTAAGTAACAGAAACCAATATCATTATTAAGGGATAATTTATAGTCTTATACATGAAATTATATATATGTTCATTGATAGTTTATATATATATTTCTGTACTCAATTTGCTTCTCTAGGTTCATGTCAATTTGAATGCACAATAAATACATTCAAAGAAATTTCCAAAGAGTAATAAAATAAATAAAATATGACAACAAATTCAACATTTTATAACTGAGTCAAATCAATTCATTACATCATGCCTTTTACATTTTTTGTTAAGTCAGTTATTTTCTATCTTCTTGAACGTTCTGTAAGATTTATGGGTAAAACCATAATTCAAAGACAAGTGTAGGAAATGGGAAACTTTAACTGCATACAAATTTTGTTTCACTCACATTTTATTTCACTAACTTGATGTAATCATTTAACCCGAACATGTAGTCTTTACATACGTGTAGTCTTTACATACATGTAGTCTTTACATTAAATAACATTTATTGTAATTTTTCAAATAAGATAAACGGAATTTATTTTGTGAGCCCATTCTATTTGGAAGGCATGTCATTTGTGGAATCTGTTATTTTCTGGATACATTTTATGAGTCATGCCAAGCTGGCAATTTACAGTGTCACATCAAGAATCCACATAAGGCTGAGAAGAAAGACATTCATTTCTGCACAACTGATACTAGGGCAATTTCCAGGCAACCATAATGTGAATAAACACAATAACTTACATTTATATAGTTTCTAGTTAAGTTTCGGAGCCTTAGACGTTGATACGAGCTTCATTGCGTTATTAGACTGGTTAGTCAAGTTAAAGGGAGAATGTAAAGCGTTTGTTCATGTATACATATTTAGTATATTAACATACTTTATCAATAACAAAGCCATAATATGTTATATATGTTTTTCATTGTTTGTGAAATATTTCTACCATTTTCTGTTTATTATATATTTAATTTATTTTACCTATTTAAGAACCTTCTATAATATTCAGTACTAGAGATATATAAGGCAACCAATATGTGTGTACCTCAGTTTCATATCTGATGATTTTTCAGCAATAAATCACAGAGAATTGATGTTTCTCAGTAATGATTACAGGAACTAGTGTTATGATGTGCTATGTAGTAAATGATATATCACATTGTATATTTACTGTAAAATCATATGTATTTACATATAAATGCAAAAGGTAAAAAAAACTACCAATAATAGATATAAAATTTATTACAGAGTTTCACTGATGAAAATGTTATGAAACTATAATACTGTTTGATGATGAAGATAATAGAACAAATTAGAGCTCCACAAGGACCAAATATATCTGGGCACAGGGGTCTTTTCTGAGACTGACACTCAACCAAGGACCATGTATGGATATTACCTAGAATCTCTGCTTGGATGAAGCCTGTGTAGCTCAGTAACCAACTGGTTTCCCATAATAAGAAAACCAGGGACTATTTCTGACAGGAACTCAATGGCAGGCTCTTTGACCTCCCCAAGGGAGGAGCAGTCCTACTAGGCCACAGAGAAGGACTTTGTAGCCAGTTCTGAAGATACCTGATAAAACAGGATCAGATGAAAGGGGAGGAGGTCCTCCCCAATCAGTGGACTTGGAAAGGGGCAGGGAGGAGATGAGAGAGGGAGGGAGGGTTTGAGACGGAATGAGGGAACAGATACAGCTGGGATACAGAGTTACTAAAATGTAAGTAATAATAAATAAAATAAAATGGGATCCAAAAAAAATAACTTAACAAATTGAACCACACTTTTGTTATCAAATGATGTTCATCCACTATGTGAGTATTGGAAAGAATAATCTTTCTGTCAACACTGTTATGATGTTTGTTCATACTTCTGTGCTAGAACATATTTCCTTGTTATATTATATACAAAAACATATTGCAATAAACAATTCTTTCCTTTCTTTTCCTTTCAATAATTTCATACATTCTTATTGCTCTTTTACCTCCATGTTCTCTTATCACTCCCTGCCCACTGATACCAGCTCTATTACACTCCTACTTTCAAGTTTCATGACTATTGGTGATGTTCATAGTTTAATCAGAATCATTTCTGTTTTGATTAGATTAAAACTGAAGAATGATGCCTGGAGGAAACACTAACAATATTGAAGTTGATGAGCCCACCCCTTCTCTCCTGAATTTATCCATAAAAAGTAGATAAAGGAAAGATTATCTAGTCCCTCCTCCATTCTTGTCTGGATGATAATGGAACCAATCTCATTCATCATATTTTATAGTTTCTTTACATTAATATATATATCATATATTTGAGAATTTCACTTATTTTTATGATTTAATAATAATCCATTGAATGCCTGAGGTTAATTTTGCTGATCTGTCCATCTCATGATAAACATTTTAATTACAGCCACCCTTTGGTATTATAGATAATGAGTAATGCTGGTATATTCATTTGAATGCTAGGATTTGGTGTATACCTCAAGCAAACATTTTTCAGCTTGTTTATCATTTTGTGTTTTATTTTTTCTCTATGTCATTTTGTAAAAATTTAAAACTTTCCATAGTGTGTGTAGCATTTGATATTTTCATAAATGATTGTGAGTTTCTACTTCCTCACTATTACCTGCTTTAGGGAGAAAAAGCAAGAGAGGAGCAGAGACAATCCAAGAGAGATAGAGATCCTACTACATGTGAAATAATATCTTCTTGTAAGTTTTATTTGTGTTTATATTATTAGGAAACAAAATCATTTGTGGGCTTATTAGTCTTTTGTCTGCCTTATTGACTGAATCATTTGTTTTTTTTAATTGTGTTATCATTTTTTATTTGTTGCATTGAGTCATGGGAGTCTTTATATATTCTGAATTTCATACTCTTATATACAATATAACATTTTTCTTTTCTTTAAAGACTTATTTATTTATTATATAATGTATTCTGCCTGTATGTACACCTGCATGCCAGAAGAGAGCACTGAATCTCACTATACAATGTAACATTTTTCTATGTCTCTCTACTGCCATGATCCATCTCCTTTAATATAAAAATTGCTCAAATTTTAAAATTCTAATTTACCTTAAATTTTCTTGCCCCAGCTTTTGGTTTCTAAGATGTCATTGCTAAGTTCAACTTCTTAAATACTTTCTACTGTTTTGTTAGAGCTCCAACTGTTAGCTCTTAAATTTGGTTTTGATTAATTTTGCTTTTCTTTTACCTGTGGAGTAAGATCAAGATGCATGTTTACTATTTGCATTTGACTATTTAATGTTCTCCATAACAACTGATAAAAAATAATACACATTTCCTTATAAGAAATTTTAAGAATTGCTGAACATCAGTTGCTCATATTTGTAAGGGTTAATATCTTAACTTTTAGGTAGATTCTGTTTGTCTTTCTTTTCTATAGAAGTAATCATTGCTCTACAGTAAGTTTTAAGTTGCAAAGCAAGATTCATGACATTTGTCCATTTTCAAGATTGTTCTGGCTGTGAATATGCTTTAAATTTTATGTAACATTTAATATGGGTATTTTTGTTTTTAATATAATTTTTATTTATTATAATATATTCACTTTGTATCCCTCTGGAGCCCCCACTCACATCTCCACCCAGTCCCACCCACCTCCCCCCTTCTTTCCCTATGCCTTTTCCCTAGTCCCCTGATAGGGTACGACCCCCCCTCCTTCTATATGACCCTAGTTTATCAGGTCTCATCAAGGCTGGCTGCATCATCTTCCTTTGTGGCCTGACAAGGCTGCATCTCCCATGGGGAGGTGATCAAAGAGCAAGCCACTGAATTCATGACAGAGACAGCTCCTGTATCCCTCACTAGGGAACCCACTTGTTAACTGAGCAGCCAATGGGCTTCCTTTGAACAGGGGTCTTTTCATTAATGGTCCTTGGTTGGCGTATCAGTTCTTGCAGGACCCCCTGGAGTCAGGTACTTTTGGATCTGTTGTTTTCCTTGTGGAGTTTCTGACCCTTCCATGTCTTTCTATCTACCCCTTCTTTCATAAGACTCCCTGCATTCTGCCCAAAGTTTGGCTATAATTCTCAGCATCTGCTTTGATGCCTTGATGGGTAGAGACGTTCAGGGGCCCTCTAGATATATATCCAAAATATGCTCAAGTATACAACAAAAACATTTGATCAACCATATTTGTAGCAGCTTTATTCTTAATTGCTTTATTCATAATGGCCAGAATCTGGAAACAACCTTCATGTCCCTCAACTGAGAAATGGTTACAGAAATTGTGGTACATTTACACAATGGACTACTACTCAGCAATTAAAAACAAGGAAATCATGAAATTTTCAGGCAAATGGTGGGAACCATAAATGATCATACTGAGTGAGCTATACTAGAAGCAGAAAGACATAAATGGTATATACTCTTTTATAGTGGATATTAGACATATAATATAAGATAAACGTGCTAAAATCTGTACTCCTAAAGAAGCTAATCAAGAAGGAGGACCCTGGTTAAGATGATCAATCCTCACTCAGAAAGGCTAGCAGGACAGACGTCAGAAGAGGGAGAAAACAGAGAACAGGACAGGAGCCTACCACAGTTAGATCTTTTAAATATGTTGTGTGTGACTCTAAATCCCACTCAGTGCTGCAGTGCATACTATCCACCTCTAGCATGACAGTTTTCACCTCTCTTTCAAAGTGTCTTGTAATACCAGAGTAATCCCTTCCTTATCATTTTGCTTTTAAAGAGAATCTGTTTCCCTTCTTATGACTTTCCCCTTTTCCTTCTGTTGCTGACTTTTTGTATTTCTTCTGGTCAGCACTGATTCATGTTATGATCCTTATTTTATTTTATATATGTATATATATAATATTATATATTATGACCCTTATTCTTATTTTATATATTAACGTATGTGCTAGAGTGTGTTGTGTTTACACTTTATAATGAAGTGAATTGTGTTAATGTAGACTAGTATGTTGAATATTTATGTCAGGGATGAATTATTGAATGCTATTCATGTTAGATATAATATTAAATGGCACTCAACAGGTGTGGTACAAAGGGGTTTAATGATCTATGAGGACACAGAGAGAAAAAGACAATGGTAGAGTATAGGAGAATAGAGAAAGAGAGATGGGTAGGACATCCCAGGAAAGAAAGGCACAGAGAGTGCTTGAGTTGTCAGGTTGCTTTTATCTATATGTCCCTTCATGATGGCTGCAGGTGATGACACTGGAGGGTGCTAGGCAACTTTTAGGCAGGCTTTCTAGTTGCTAACATTCTTCCCTTTCTGTTTAATTTTAAAAAAAAGGAACTAGGATGGGATAACAAGATAGGACAGTGGAGGAGGTTGGACTGCTTCTCATGCAAGACAAGTTAAAGCATATAAATATAGGTTCACTGGAAGCAGCTCTTGACCACCATGCAAAGGTGGTAAAGATTAAGAGAGAAAAGAAACAAGAGCATGAAAATGCTTGGATTATATTGTAATTTTAATATACTAAATCATACAAAATCTGTTATGCTCTCTTTATGGACTGTCTTTGTAGTTTTTAAGGCTCCAACTGAAACTTAAATCTTAGTCTTTAATGATAAGATAAGCTAAAGATTTTTTTTTTGATTGAAAGATTAAGCTTTGTTTAGTAATTAGATCTACTTAAGATAGACATGGTCCTCAAACAATTACCTACAAAAATATGACATAATCACAGATCATACCATTCTATTTTATGTGCAAGGTGTAATTTAGATCAGTTAAATAAATACAGACAAAGATTGCTTAGCTGAAATATGTTAGCTTTCCAACCTGTCAGAGACCTGCTGGACATGGCATTTTAACATGTTTAAGTTCATTATGACTGACAAAGAGTCCTAAATCCTAACAGGAGGTCTCCAAGAAGTTTTGAACACAACAGATGACTTCAGCTGTGGACTGTGGTATGATAACTACTGGGCAAGATTGCTCCCAATATCTTGCTCTCTGCCAGGGCCAAGCCTGAACTGTGAACAAACCACACACCTAGAGAATTATTGTCTCAAGTTGTTGAAAAACGGTGAGGTCAGTTTCACACGTGTTCTCTCTCCACAGAAAAAATGCACAGGTCTTCTGCACCGGAAATCCAGTCTGTCTGCTGACTACCATGGAGACTGAGATGCCTGTTTACCTAGTGGACTATGGATTCACTAGTCATTTCTGTCGTTTTGACAAAAACATAGATTCATTTATGTTATTATAGTGTATCCTTCTTAGGTCTCTGATTATATTGATGGCTAAGGTAATAGTAACTTGATAGCTAGAGAACAGACAATTAGCTCCGCATCCCAAGGTAATCCACTGTTTTAGTTCATTTTAATTTTAATTCATTGTATTTTATTTCATCAGCTAGTTAAAACTATTAACTACTAGGTCACTTATTTAGAGAGGCAAACAGGGTTGTTTTACGCACAGACTTCATGATAAAATATAAAATAGGTCTCAGATACTACTTTTTACTATTCTTTTAACTAAGAGAACTTCCTTTACAGTCACTGGTCCCAGAAATTTCACCCATGTCTCATGGTAAATAATTAGATACAAGGTCTAAGGATACAGAAGTTTAAGTTATGAGAATCTAAGAAAATGTCTGAGGGTCTAAGAAGATGTTTCAAAGTTAGTAAATGAAAATTATGAAGAAAAGCTACTAAGAAATTATTCGAGCGAGGGTCTAAGAAGGTGTTTCAAAGTCGTTGAGTGTAAGTTTTGAAGATTGAAAATTCTAAAAAGGTGTTTAGGAAACTAGCACAGCCCCATGGGGGCTTTCAGAGACTGAGACGTCACTTAAGGAACATGTATGATCTGGACCTAAGGACCCTACACAAATGTAGCTAATGGGCGACCAGGTCTTCATATGCGGCACCAGGCAAGGAGTGGAGGCTGTTTCTAATATGAACTGTTACTTGCCTTTGTGTTATTTCCCCCTGACAGTGCTACCTTGCTGGCCTCAGGGTATGAAGAATGAAGATATACTCAGTCTTGATGTGATTTGATATGCTGGGAAGCTAAATATGAGGGGAAGGAGACTCCCCTTTTCTAGGGGGAAAGGGAGAAGGGAAAGGGTAAAGAGAGGAAATGAGGGGGGACTGGGAAGAGGGAAGAGAGGCCACCCTCAGTTTGTAAAGTAAATAAACTAATATATGTATATATTATTATTATATTATATGTATATATAATAATATATACATATATATAATAACAAAAACAAACAAGAGAAAGAGTTGACACTGCAAAAAATTTAAAGAAAAAAAGAAGGTGTTTTAAAGTTGATAAACACAAGTTATAAAGTTTTGAGGGTCAACAAAATGATTTAAGGTATCCAAAATAGATAAATACTTAAAAATTTTTCTGATTTCTTATTGCTGCGATGCTACTGTTGTATTAAGACTGTTCAGAGCTTTGACATTAATCATTGGAATTTATTAATTTAATTCTGATTAAAAACATTTCACTATATAATCCACTATCATAGTTGCAAGTTCAAGATTTTAAATTTCTTTTAGTTTGCCTTTTAAGTATAGACTTAAAAATTGTTTCTCATTATGCTAAATTTATATGCACCATGTCCATTTATATGGACAGAGGGAAAACGCTCCTCTTTCCCCCAGAGTGTTTATGCCATTAACACAAAGGTGTATGTCTACTGATTTTTTTTTTCTATAATGTGTATTTCACTACAGAATACAAACAATGGTATTGCTAACATGTTTAAAACTTATTATCATCACTATTTTGTAAACTTAAAAATAATTCTTGTAAGCTACAGCAAATCCACCTAAATCCACTTTGCAGGTCAATGGAATTTAGAAAAAGTACTGCTAATCAACAGCCTAAGTTTCTCCCACTTATTGCCTATTCCAGAGGGTGGGTTTCCTCCCCCTTTCCCTGGTTTTGGGACTTTCCTCCCCCAACTACCAAAACCATGGGTCCTAAAGTTTCAAATGTTCACAGAGACCCTTTAGGCTCTCCTGCTATCGGTGGTCCCCATGTATGCTGAGACCAAGTCACTGGGACCTTATTCTTTGTCTGCTTTTATGCTACCTGATTGCTAGTTTTCTGCACCCAACACAGGCTGATTGATCAGTTCCCCTTCCTGGTCCCTTTGTCAGAGACACATGCTTGCTCCTCTGCTTCACTAGAGAGAGGAGGTAACCCACGTGGTTTTGGTGAGTACAGTTGCTCCTTCTTACTTATCTTCAGTTAGAACCTTTCTCTTGGGTTTCTCTTGAGATCCTCTCCAGGAAGGTTTCTGCTGCTGCTGAAAATCCTAGTACCAGGTAACCCATGTCTGTCTGGGCTATTCCTATGTCTGTCCTGACTATGCCTTTCATCTTGTTGTTGTTCATCACCATGTGGTTATCTTAAGATGGTATTTAAAAATGTCTGTGTTTGTATATACGCTACATCAGCGCTGATGAACTGTTGGAATAGATTGCACTAATTTTTAATAATATTACCATATTGAGAAAACAAGACTGAACATATTTTAAAGCACTAATTTTCAACCTTTTGAGAGTGAAGACAGAGCATAATGACCAAGTTTTCATACTGCTAACAAATGAGAGTCTTTAAAATTAATATATCCCAATGTAAAAGTATCTTTGGAATCATGTCACATGGTTTAAGAGTATTTAGTTCAGGATTTTAACTATTGACCCTGGATTTAAAAAAAAAATTGCTGGATGAACAACAACCCATTTATAGAGTCAACAATACAGTAGAACAGTATAAAACAACTTTAAAATTACTTTTAAATTTATTATACCAAATCCATTGGCCAGACAGCCTATGGTCAATCCAGAGCACAAGCAGCTGGCAGGAGCAGAAACAGCATTCATTCATTCATTCATGCATGGATCTAAGAACTATTAAAGACATAAGTAGTTAGAGACATATTTTAAATTAGCTTGTTTATCTGACTAGACCTTTATAACGCTGAAAATTCAGCATCATATAAAAACATTTTGAAACAGGGTTAAATAATAAATACAGCATGTTATAAAACTTAACTTTGAATTTGCATATAAATCCATACCAATTTAAAATGAAACCTGTTTTTTCTTAGTCTACAAGGAGATAAAATCATAAACAGAGAGTTAATAATGACTAAGAAGTTTGAGAAGTTGTTTCATAACATGTGACTATCTTAAGATAACAGGTATTTAAAAAACTCAGTGTTTGCATAGAAGACGTTACAAATGCATATGAGCACATACATATGGCCTAAACTAGGGTTTGAATTTAGATTTTAAACATCATCCTCAATAAGCAAATTATAAATCCTTAGGTAAGGGTTCACCATGTAATTTTAAGATTTTATTGGTTTGTTTTGAGAGCAGAAAAAGAAATCAGAGTCTTTATTTTTCAGAGTTGAAAAGTAGAATTTTAGAGATAAGGGCAGAAGTTAGGTATTTGGGAATCATCTCTCTGTGGTGGTTTTGGCTTTTAATGAGGCCAGGTTTTTGTAACAGAGAACCAATAAAAGAGGGGGCGGCAGGAGAGAGTGCTTTTGGAATTCCTGCAGAACAGCTGCAGGAGTGGGGAGTAGGGAGCCGGTCCATGTGGGAAGAAAGCCAAAGGGAGGAATTGGCCCAGGTGGAACTTAGAATCAGATCCACAGACAAATCACGAGTGGTTAGAGTTGGGGCTGTAGCAAGCCTTGTACTTCAGCAGCACAGGTGGTAGCACATTTGCATGTGCCCCGTGGGGCAGAGGCCCTCCCTCACAGCCCAAGACCTCCTGAGAGCATAGCCTGGCCTGGCCTCTGTGGCAGCAGTAGTGCTGGGCTCTGCAGCATGCATCAGCTAAGCAGGCAGAGCTCACAGCTACTGCAGTAGGGGGACACAGATACAGACAGGTGCTTTCAGAGGCCATTGAAACGGCCATTTGCTTACCTAACAATAGAAGGCATGTCAGGAGCAACAGAGAGGCCAAAGCAGATTTCAGTGGCCATGGAAACAAGTGGTCCTGTGAAGGCTCTGGCTCAGGGCCATCTGTAATATCAGTTGATCCAGTGGTGGTTAGGGATAGGTGTAACAGAAGACAAATTTGTTGCAGGCAGCATAGAAAACGGGATCCCGGGGTGAAGACCACAGAAGTACCCATTGTGTTTAGGCAATAAAGAGGTACAAAGAGTTTTATTGAGCTGTGAGGGCAGTGAGAGCAAAAGACAGAGGCAGTGGGAGAGCATAGGAGAAGTGAGAAATGGGAATGGATTGGGTGCTCTGGGAGAGAAAGTCAGAGAGAGTGTGCTCCATGGTGGCTGCAGGTGATGCTATCAGAGTTGCTAGGCAACCTAGAGGCAGGCTGCCTATCTATGTTATAATAATTCATATCCTCCAAATTTTTAATTAGCTTTTGGTGTGCTCTATGCTTCGGTAAAAGTGCATTATCGCTTTCTTAAAGTGTGGTTTAGGTCTTCAATGTCCCCAAAGTTTTATATAAATAATAGCATGGATACCAAACTGTATTGATTTAGGGAGTTGTGTTAATCCTGGGATTCATGAGGCAAAAACCAGTTCCACAATTTTGAGTCAATTTTAAGCAAACTTTAATTAAATCCTGGTCACCAGGGAGTGGCCATTAGTCACCTTTTGCATGAGCTTAAAAGGAAAAACAAACAAACAAACAATCCCCACACACAATTCATTGCATTTCCCATCATACCAATCAGGGGTAAGCATAAATCCTTACCTACTTCCTGCCTATATACCACCAGCTTATATGTGATTAAGCACATTTGGTGTACTTGGCTGAAACAAACTTGTTTAGGATAGTGAAAACTTATGGCTCATTATTTCCCATGAACTGAAGCATTCCAGGAAGTTACATTGTTCTTGGGTAGGTGGGGCCTATACGTTAATATTGGCTTTTACAGTTGGTTGAACCTGTAGATGGTATGACCTACTAGAGAGAAGCTATGTCACTAGCTCTCTGCTCATGAAGAGCTTACTGAAAGCTTGGGTTCCTTCTTTGTTCTCTTTCTCTAGCCATATGCTGTGATATTCCCCCACCAGTATGCTCAGGCTGGAAACAGACTCATAAATTACAGAAAAGCAACCATTAACTTACACCAAAAGCAAAAATGTGCTCCTCCTCCTCATTATGAATTTGTTTTCTCAGAAATTTGTCACCACAGTGGAGAGCTTTCTAATGCTCCATTGTTACAATGGAACTACTTTTGGTTTTAATTACATCACTTCATAGATCTCAGGTATCTCATGTCAGGTGTACATACCAAGAATACAATTTCTAATATCTAAAGTTTCTTTTCAAGTTTTTAATTAATTTTTCAGACGAGGTATGGTTATGTAGCTCAGGCTATTCTGAAGCTCAGGATCCTCCTTTCCACTTTCTTGGATTACAAACATCCTTCCAGAAATTCCAGCTTTCCCAAGCTTCCTTTGGGTGCTTCATATGGAATGTTTTCCCCAGGCCTGTTAGTCTTCTTTTTGAGAAATCACTCGAAATAGACATGCCCCTGCTTTGTGGCCTGAATGCTTCTGAAGATACACACCTGCCCGCTTGTCTAAACTGTTCTGTGTGTGACATGTATTTTTCCCATGCTGCTCTGAGGATTTGCCATAGGCTCTCAACCATTTGATTGCAGATTGCTTTAACATAGTTCTCTTTGAGAATATCATCTTATATATTTTTGGTCTTCTTGAATGAAGAAATTTATAATTTTCAAGGAATTTTGGAGATTTTTGTCCATCGCATATTTAAATATGTTTTCACTTTCTTTTTTCTTTTTTTCTTAGTATTCTCACATTATATTTGATGACTACTTTTCCTAACTTGACTTTTGTATTTTTTCTGTATTTTCTTTTTTTCTTGTTCCTCACACACCTAATAGCTTTAATTACTTGAACTTGTCATCTGCTTTTTGTTTGCCTCTTCTGTTGCTACATGATACTGCAGAATTTTGAAATTAAACCATTGACTCTGCAGTTCTAGCATGTCTCTCTGTGCCTGTTAGTGATTTTCTTCTAGAATTCTCATCTGTCGATGCACTTTTCAGTTTTACTTTGGGTATTTTCACTTACGGTACTTGTTTCACAGAGTGTATTTAAGAAAGCCAATATAATTCACGCTAGTATGTTCGTGATCGTGCTCCTTAGAATAGATGTTTAAAAAATTATTCTTTGAGAATTAAAGATATTACATCTTTCTCTTATGCATGCTGATATTTTGTTGAGAAGTTAAATGTTTGTGAATTGAAATAAAATATATTATATCAGATTATCATCCTAAGAGATTTGTTTTTAAAATCTTATCTACTGAGATCTGTATGTACCTGTTAATGTTTGTTTTCAAAAACTATTTTTCCACTCTATGTTCCTGCTGTTCTATTTACTTTTCTCTACGCTGACCTGAGACAACTATACTTAAAATTTTAAAACATAGCTTTTTTGGAAATCAATATACAGTTATGGAGCCAAATCAACAATAACTCAAGTCAAATTTTGCATATTAACAGGATGTGTTTTAAAATAATTTATAGTTCATCAATCATACCTTGATAAACCAGAGTGCAAAATCATTCTAATGATTAATGTTACTTCCATAATTTTAGTGTAAACTATCTAGCTATTTACATAAACTATCAATACAAAATTTGCAAAATACAGAATTTGTAAAAGATTTAAATTTTATTTCTTTGTTACCAAAGTTGTCATTGCTATTATATGAATGTGTATTTTGAAGCATTTTTTCATAAAAAGCAAAGGGACAAAATATACTTTGATTTTTTTTGTTAGCTGATATACTCTTTTTTAATAATTTTTATTTTTTAATATTAATCACAGATTATTCACTTTGTATCCCAGCCATAGCCCCATTCCTCATTCCCTCCCAATCCAACCCTCCCTCCTTCATCTCTTCCCTGCTCCTTTCCAAGTCCACTGAAAGGGGAGGTCCTCCTCCCCTTCCATCTGACCCTAGTTTAACATGTATCTTCTGGACTGGCTGCAATGTCCTCCTCTGTGGCCTAGCAAGGCTGCTCCTCCATCGGGGAGGGGACAGGAGGAGGTCAAAGGGCCAGCCATTGGTTTCATGTTAGAAATTGTTCCTGTTGTTCTTACTAGTGAACTCATTTGGATACTGAGCTTCCATGGGCTACATCCAAGCAGGGATTCTAGGATATAGCCATACTTGGTCCTTGGCTGGAGAAACAGTCTCATAAAAAACACCTGTGCCCTGATATATTTGGTCCTTGTGTAGCTCCTGTCCTTTCCAGGTTATACGAACTCCCCCTTTTATCATATGATTCCCTGTACTCTGCCCAAGGTTTGGCTATGAGTCTCAGCATCTGCTTTGACACACTGCTAGCTAGAGTCTTTCAGAGGCCCTCTGTGGTAGGTTCCTTACCTGTTACTTGTTTTCTCCTACTTTCAATGTCCATCCCATTTGTCTTTCTAAGTGAGGATTGACCATCTTATCCTGGGTCCTCTTTCTTGTTGATCTTTAGGTGTACAGATTTTAGTATGTTTATCCTATCTTATTAGGTTTAGTACTCACTTATAAGTGAGTATATACCATGTGTGTCTTTCTGCACCTGGTATACCTCACACAGGATGATCTTTTCTAGGACCCACCATTTGCCTGCAAATTTCATGATTTCCTTGTTTTTAATTGCTGAACAGTATTCAATCGTGTAAAAGTACCACAATTTCTGTATCCATTCCTCAGTTGATAGACATCTGGGTTGTTTCCAGGTTCTGATTATTACGAATAAAGCTGCTACAAACATGGTTGAAGAAATGTTCTTGTGTACTTGAGCATCTTTTGGATATATGCCAAGGAGTGATATAGCTAGATCTTGAGGAACAAAATGACAGCCTTCAGATTGGGAAAGGATCTTCATCAATCTTATACCCGACAGAGGGCTGATATCCAGAATATATAAAGAACTAAAGAATTTAAAAAGCAAAAAATCAAACAATCCAATTTAAAAATGGTGTACAGAGCTAAACAGAGAATTCTCTGTAGAGGAATAATGGCAGAGAAACACTTAATGAGATGCTCAACATCCTTAGCCATCAGAGAAATACAAACCAAAACGACCCTGAGATTTTACCTTATACCTATCAGAAGGGCTAAGACAAAAGCTCAAGTGACAACACATGCTGGAAGGTTGTGGAGAAAGGGGAACCCTCCTCCATTGCTGGTGGGAATGTAAACGTGTACAACCACTTTGGAAATCAACCTGGTGCTTTCTCAGACAATTGAAATATGGCCGATAAACTTTTAAAACTGGAAAGACAATTCAATTCACACATACATATTTTCAAATGACGTTCCAAATTTTCCTTTGAATCATGTACATTAGCAATAATTTAGTAACAAGTTACTCATCTGACAACATTTTTCTTTTACTTTTGTTTCCTTCCTTAGGGCAGTATCATTTTACATTGTAGTCAGTTTCCTATATTAAGAGTATGATGGAGGAGAGTGTATGGCTGGTTCAGTCTCCTGAACCATAATAGAATAAAAATAAAAAAATTCCCTCAAGAAATATCTAAATTCCTGCTTATAACTAGAACATCATTTACTTTATAGGCAATCATGTGGTTGTTTTATCCCATATTTTAATTTGTGACATAGCTTTCTTGCAAATTTACTTAAGAAATATTTGTGAGTATACCAAAAAAAAAAA
>REGO01001819.1:0-15853 GCA_010120015.1 Rhombomys opimus | reverse complement strand
CCACCCCTTCCATTTCAAATCCAGCTTCCCACTCACCAGCATCATGACTATAGAAAAAGTATGTGATAGCTTAAAACCTCATGTTTATAGCTAGCAAATATGGGTTGAAATTAGGCCTAAATTTTGTTTTGAAGATTAAGTTCAATGATCATGCAGTCTATGTTCTGTTTCCCTGACTCAGTTGCGTGTTCTTTGATGGCATGGCTATGCTGGTTTTACTACTCTATCTCAGCACTTCAAATGATGCCTGGGACATAGAATGGAGGCATTAAACATTCACAAAATACAGAAACCCTGTGTAATAGGAACTAAGGAATGCATAAATGAATTACGCATTATCAAACACAAGATAAAAGAAAGGTAGTAAACAAGGCTATGGAAGGCACTGTGTGAAACTGATTTCAGGAGCAGGTTCAGAGTAGACCAGCTTGTAGACTGTTCAAAATATAGCCTTCAGTCTTACTGCAACTTGGTATGCCATGACTGGTTGATAACTATCGAGGCTAGCCATTTTCTGAAGAGAAACAGAAGAGGGGTATATGCAGGGGTGGGGGATAGGGAAGATGGGCCAAAAGGAGAGGAAGGAGGCAAAAAGGTGGTTCAGATGTAAAATAAATAAAAATTAAATGCATCCTCTAGGAAAGGAAGTTTATGGATCATGTAAAGCCAATGGAAATGTGTGCTGCTGTGACTATCAACACTGTCTAACTTGAACTTGTCTGAGCTCACTATATATAACACTCTGAGGGCTGGTTTCCGGATTGTCCCATACTTACATACTCTCCCCAGAGTCAGCATGATGAATTCTCCCACAATGTGGATGGTCAATTTGTCTAGGTACCACTTTCAGTAGGAGTTTCTTCTTTTGGTGTCCCCCTGCTCTTCTGTCGTCTGCCAGTGATACTGGAGGTGCTGTAGTCTATCACGGGGCAGTTGTAGCACAGATCCCAGCAGCCTCTCTCTGGTACGTGTGTCCGTATATAGCAAGCTGTAGGTGTTCTCCTTATTTAGATCATCTCACCACTAGCCCTAGTGCCACCACTATTAAATACGAGACAAGTGTGTCATGTCTGGATGGGGAGATCTGAAGTGTTTCATGCTATTCTGGACCAAAGTTCCTAATTAGACCCCGAGAAGGTGGCAAGGCTGTGGGTGTGTGATGTTGCCTCCCTGCAGCTGGGTATGTGTCTTTCTCACTTGCCTGCCAGAGGAGTCTGTGTTTTGCTTTGTTCGTGCTGCAAGGCAGATAAATTGTCAGGCTTCCCGTTAGCAGCTGGTCATTTCGGCGTGTGCTCATGTGCTCTTCCCGCTGAAAACAGAAATGTCTTAGGAAGCTTTCCAATCATTGCCAGGATAGTTTCCCTATTACTAGATATCATCAGTCGTAAAATACCAGTTTCCAGCCTTCCGTTGCATCCTGGAACACAAAGAAGGGGGGAAGCATAGGGACGTTATCGTGTTAAGGAGCGGTATTTTTGTTACCTATGTGAAAAGGGGTGTAGATCTGGAGGAAAATGGGAGCTATGACATGGGAAGGAGATAAATGGGTTTAGATATAAAAGGAACTATAAATTCTGTGAGTTGGTACTGGTTCCTGGAAAGCAAATTAAAAAATCAATACATAGACTCACCTTCACCCTTCTGTAACTTGAGGCATTTCTTTGCATCTGCACGGTTTGTGCACTTTCCTCTCACAGGAGTCCCAGCATTTGTTCTTGTTACGTTTGTATTATTCTCTCTCATGTTGATCCTGTCTTGTGGACTGCATTATCTTTTGCAGTTGAAAGAGTGAATGAATGCCAGTCATTAAGATATAGGTCATACTCCAACCAAGTACCATGCATGGAGATAACCTAGAACCCCTGCTCTGATATAGCCCATGGCAATTTAGTGTCCAAGTGGGTTACATAGTAATGGGAAGAGGGGCTGCCTCTGACATAATCTGATTGGCCTGCTCTTTGATCACCTCCCCCTGAGGGGGGAGCAGCCTTACCAGGCCACAGAAGATGACAATGCAGCCACTCCTGATGAGATCTGATAGACTAAGATCAGAAGGAAGGAGAGGAGGACCTCCCCTCTCAGTGGACTAGGGGAGGGGCATGCATGAAGAAGAGGGAGGCAAGGAGGGATTGGGAGGGGAGGAGGGCGGGCTTATGGGGGGATACAAAGTGAAGAAAGTGTAATTAATAAAAGTAAAAAAAAACTAAATAAATAAATTAATAAAAAATAAAAAAATATAGGTGATAGAAAGGGCAGATGGGGATTTGAGGTAGAAAATATCAGTTATTGGCACATGTGAAATATTGGATGGGAATATATTGTTTTAAAAGTCTGAGACAGAAGTCTGGACACGTAGATTGGGAAGCTGCCAACATAGGTAGAGTGATACTAGAAGTTCTGTAATTCATCATAGACTAAGTGTTTTTGCTCTCTTGTTACCCAAGTGTACATGCTAAACAAAGCCCTACCCACCAGTCTGATGCTATTTGGAGACAGAACATCTGGGGAATGTTTAGCAGAATGTAGACCTCCTGTTAACCATCGATTCCCCTGTAAGGAGGTTCATTAGAGGACTTTCTTCCATCTCTTCCTAACATTGCCTTTCCTTTTGCTCTCCTTCTCCAGCAAGTGAAGGAACGGTACCATGTCCAACCTAAGAAAAGTCTTCACTAACAGCCGAATCTACTGCTGTCTTGATGTTCTGTCCAGAACTGAAATAAAATCCTGATGTTTGGATCCACCAAGTCTATGGCATTTTTGTTGTAGTTACCCAAACTTAACCTCAGTTTATGTTGAATTCTCAGGGTGAGAGAAGCCATCCCAGAATTCTGCTGGCTTTTAGTTGCCAGGACTAGAGGAGGAGGTAAAAGATAATTCATTTCTTCTTAAAGAAATTAAGTACAAAACTTTAATTAAGATGCACCTCCATGTTTACTATTATTGAACTTGCTAACTGTCTTCTAATAGCATATTTATGGGTTGGGCAGTGAGATGCATTTTGCAGCAGATAATATGGCTTCTGCCACTTTCTGTTTTGTAGTGTTTGATTCCTTTTATGAAAACTATGAATATTTTTGCTTTCTCTCCAGTACATCCCAATGTCTCTGTTGAAAAACAGAAATTTGGTGAGCTATATTCTGAAAGAAGTATATTTTCTTTGTAAGATGAATTTTGCCTGTCAATGGCTTTCTTTCTTTGGATAACTGTCAATGATCTTAAGCCTTGAACTGACTATTGAAGATTTGTCTCCCAAAGATTAGATATTCTAAAATATCTTGGGCAGACTTATGCAGGCCACATAAATATACTTCAAGTTGTTTACAAATAGAGAAGGAGGGCAGAAGGGGCGTTCTGCTGCCATACCAGTCATATTTGAACCAAGACATCTTCGGCAATCTTGACCTTTAGAGCGTCCATCATTTCCACAGCCATGCTCAAAACAAACTCCCCAACAAATGTTCTATGGATGCAGCTGGAGAAACGGATGCAGTGAATAATGAAGTCCGTATCCAAATGATCACAAAGCGTGGCAAAAGAGTCAGGGCAAAATTGACTGGCAGAGGCCTCCAAAGAGCAATGATTTCTGCCTAATACGCAGCAGGTGCACACATCGGCTAGGAATAAAGTCATCTTCTTGTGCCAGTGAAAGGCTTGGTCCCCACACTGCTAACAAGGAGTCCCGTCCTCCCTTTGCTCCTGGGAACCCTCGTTATTTGGAGGATTTTAATTATCATAGGCATACTGTGGGGGCTTCCAGAAGAGATGACTTGGCTTCTACTGCTGTAAATTTAATTTTCCTGCTGAACACCTGCTAAAGGCCCAAATAAATTATCTGCGGGTGTGAAATACATCACACTGGAAGTTCCTGCTGTATTTGTTCTCGTGGAGACACACTTCCTAGGAAGTCTATTCTGCCCCATGTTTCTTGAAAAAGGCTGTACAGCGTTCAAAGTCCACAGGCTACAGGAATTACTCAGTATTTGTGGATTGCATATACTAGACACAGTACTGATAAAATGTGGCATGCCTTGATTTTTTTTATGCTGCATTTCATTTATCTCCCATTTAATTAGCTTAGTTGTGAAATTACTGAGTGCAGTTATCATACTTCCCACCAAAGAAGCCCTGATCATATTCTCGTTGACAGACTTCACCACTAAGGCTAATAAACCTCCCTCCCACTGTAAGGAATAGTATAGAATTCCAGAACAATATCTCTCTCTCTCTTTTTTCTTTTTGATTTTATTTATTTATTTATTTTTAATTGAGTTTTAAATTTATATACACGCCTTACATCTCATAGTTCCTCCCTCTCCTCTCCTCCCGGTCCCACACTCCCACTCTATCCCCCTCCCCTTCTCCTTACAAAAGAGGAACCCCCCACCCCCCATCCTCAAGAAACCCACCGAAGCAGAAGCACATCAAGCCACACTTCTTCATCCATTGAGGCCAGGAAAGGCAGCCCTGTTAGAGGGGAATTGATCAAAAGAGGCAATAGATTCCAACAGCATCTGCTCAACTTACTAGGGAACCCACATAAAGATCAAACTGCGAACCGGGTACCTATATGTAGGTGCCAACCCCTGACACCATTAATGATACTCTGCTATGTTTACTGATAGAAGCCTAGCATTATAGTCCTCTGAGAGATCCCTCCCAGCAGCTGATGGAATCGGAACTGAGACTCATAGCCAAACATTAGGCAGAACTCAGAGAGTCCTATGGAAGAGTGTGTGTGTGTGTGTGTGTGTGTGTGTGTGTGTGTGTGTGTGTGTGTTGGGGGAGGGTGGTGAGTGGGATAGAAGAGAAGTTCGTTTGTGCTTTAGGAGTTTTTAGATATTTCCGTAAAGTGAAACTTAGAGAAGTAAGTTATATATAAAAGTATAAATAGCATTTGCATTTAGTTTTGCAAACCTCTTAGAGAACCGGGAAAGGCAGAGCTGATCTCACATATTTGGAGTCCTCAGCAGCACAACTGAAGATGGAAAGAAGATGTATATGAAGTGCATAGTGAGAAATATCACAGTCTGTAAAACTGAAAAGATACAAAGGTAACACATGAAAATCTAAGGTGGCATGGCCTCCAGACGTCAGCTTACCTGCTTCCGTTGGGATACCTAGAAATATAAGATGATACATTTGGAGAATAAAACAAAGAAATACATTTCCAGCTTGTGGGTGATTCTTAATGCAGTCATTTTGGGAATGTAGACAATTTGTTGCATGTCTCTTTGAGAATTTCTACCAAATTAAACACACAAGAAATTCAGACTTTATCTTATACCCATACATTTGAAATCTTCTGAGATGTATTACACTGATTTCTGTGTGTGTGTATATATATATATATATTTATATTTATATATTTTTATATAATACTGTCTATTGATTAAACCAAATATAGTGTATTCCCCCAGTATCTTTTCCAGTATGACTGAGTTTCATGCCTCACAAACAGTGTTCTTCTTATAACCTTCTACTCATTAAAAAAATGTTTCAAATTCTAAATAGTAAAGGCAAGTGAAATCTATTTTAACTGAAGGAGGGACTGGGCATGGTTAATTCTTGAATGGTAGAACATTAAATAGGCATCTTCCAGAGAACCTATCCTACGTGGCAATATTTCTGAATCCAGTGAAAAAAGAGCAATAGCTCTTTCAGGCCAACCTAGTATAATCTAGTATGATGATGCTCTGTGTGCATGTCTATTCTCGTATCAGGTAAGTTCTTGATGGTAAAGATGATGTTCAATTGAAACTTCTCTTCCATATAATCTAGGAGAGTGTTTTATATTTGATTATTTCTAATTCTAAAAAAATGATATATAAGAGGCTCTATGAATCTAATAAAGCACAAAGAGAGATTTGTGGGAAGGTTGGGTTATATAGTAAAAACTGCATTTTCCCAGGCAACTCAAATGACCAACCATTGTTTAGCCAAATACTATGCTATGTTTACTTGTTTTCAGTTAGTTGAATAATAAGCGGGAGCTCCTGGGAAACTCTCTTAGAAATTTGCAGGAAATGTCAAACACTGTCTGCTCATGTTAGCTAAGATTTATGGTTAAGACCAGTAAACTTACCAATGAGAAAATATGTTATTGAGAAGCTCAAGATGAGTCAACAGGAATTTGTGATCTGAGGCTACATATTCCAGAGGTAGTAGGGAAAGTATTCTTGTTCCTATTTCAAGATCGGTTTATATCTGCATTGCTGAACAAAAGCGTAAGCACCTAAAGTTGTTGACACAAGAAAGTACTGCTATTGCATAAGAGGATAAGAAAGAGTGTATTTTGAAGCCAGCTATGAGTGACCATGTACCAGAAACACAGATTCAGGTTACTCCCAATTCCATGATGCAAATGTGGCATCATTAAGTGTTTATCATAACAGAACAAAGAACTTCATAAAACAAGACACTCTTCTGTTACATTGCAGGAAACATCTAGCAGGTGGGTTTTAGCAAAGCAAGAGAAACCTCTGCTATGGACTAGAGGTCTGCAGACATTCTTAGCCCTTGGATTGGGGGAAGCTAGCACTTTCCTTGCTTAATACATCCCAAAGGTTTCTTCTGATAGTCACAAAGATGTTAGTTCAGACACAGAGGGTAACAAGATTTGGCTATTAGGGAGAATAAAATGCCAAAGACAAATCATAATTAGACTTTGGATGTGAAGCACTCTGCTCTCTCCACAATAACTGGGATTCTGATCGGTTAATGAGCCTTGAAGAAGGTTCCATGGTAAGGTAGGGCTTCTGTCCAGGAACTTCAGATGTTTCACTGTGAAAGCTGGGGGAAGATCGGGGAGGAAGCACCAATTACATAAGTGTCTTCCAACAGAAAGTGGGCATTATTAAATGTTCATATAGAGAAAGAAGTAAAAATTACTTGTATAGGATCAAATGACATTGGCATTTGATAGTAACACACACACACACACACACAGATAAAGGGAGAGAGAAAGGGAGAGATTCACACACTTTGCTCTAAAAAGGTCATTTGGTGGAGTCAGGGCTTTGTATTTACATCTTTCTGCCTAAGTCCTTGGGTTCTGAATTAGAATGCTTAACAGACTTCACTGTTTATTTGTATCTTAATTTAAACTTTATTTTATTTTTCATTGTTCTTATCAGTTAGTCTCTTTCTCATTTGCCAAAATCATTAAACTGTTTCTTTCTAAATAAAAGAGATAATAGCTGGACTCCTTTTAACTTTTTGGAGTCCTTTAAAGAAAATTGGAAAATGGATTTAGAGTTTGTTTGTTCAAGAACAGCCAAATACCCCATTCTTCGCTGAAATGACAACTCTGGTTAACTGCAGACATCTACTCTCCTTCTGTGGGCAGGGTACAGTGATACAAATTTCTAACAGGATCAGCTTTAAGAATGTTCTGTATTTTATTAATGATTTCTATTGAGCAAATGTATAAGGTGAGTGTGATAACTTTATATGAGTATACCTTTAATATCCACATACTAGAACGGATTTATGCCATTAGCACACACACACACACACACACACACACATTTACACACACACACACACACACACACACACACACACGTGTATATCAATGATCATTTTTCTTTCTTCTTTTTGTTTACCCCTCTGAAGTCTTTAGTCATATAAATCTAAACGAATGCCACCAGTTCTCAGCACAAATGCCAAATGAAATTGTGATCTTTAAAAATGACGTTTTCTACTGGAGGAACACTGGAGGTGGTCAAGTTGTGGGAACTGTTTTCCGGCGTGCATGCTGATTCTGAAGATTCTTGCCATCATGTAAGTTTATAAGTATCTCTAGGGCATGTGATTTTAAAATGGTCCTTCACCTTGATTGGCTATTAGAGCAATCAGCAGAGAAAAGGATAAAAATATCAGAATCAGAAGAGACATTGAAAAAAGACTCCTGGATGCGTGAGAGCTGGCGGGCAGACTAACACAGCTACCACCGGGCCCAGTTCCATTGAGTTGGCCCACCTCAACATCTACCCGTCTGTGAACTGCTGGAACACGTGAAGGAAGAAACCTGTCCCAAAGAACTAAAGCTACAGGATCTGTATGACACATGGCAAAAACAGGATATCCAATATCCTAGGGGAGACCCTGTGAGGATCCAGTACAGAATGTGTGGCAGAAGCCAGAGACCAATGACTCATTGCAATGAATACTTGCAAACAAAGCTGTTTGGATAAAAGGGTGTGCTGTATGACACTGCAAATTTTATGCTAATACTTTTGTTGTTGTTGTTTGGGTTCTCTTTTGTTTTTTGTTATTGTTTTCTTTAGGGGTGGATGTTCTGGATATGCAGAGACTGGGAAATGAATGGAAATGGGGTGTGTGGTGTGAAATTCAGAAAAATTCAATAAAAATGTCAAAATTTTAAAAAAAAGACGTTTTCTAAGCTTTCAGTATCCCACAAACCCCTTAGTTGTTTTTCATCCTCTGCTTGGAAAGCGTTCTTTCATTTCCATTTAGTCATCACCTCACCAGCTCCATCAACCTGCCCAGTGATTTCTGTAGCAAAGCCTGCTAAGAGAGGTGGGGATAAGACTTGGGCTTTAATTTCCGATCCTGCATGTTTTATGGCCATGTCCTAAAGAAGCCGTGAGCCTTTTGCTTCCCATTTTTTAAAGCAAACATTTGTCATAAACAAGTCTGGCAGATGGCCACAACACCTGGGACGATCAAGTCCCAGGGATGGATGGATAGTTTCTGAGACAGGCAGATTTTCCCATCTGCTCAAACAGCACTTGTGGATTAGGCAAACTGGTGTTGGCTGGCTGGGATGTGTGCATCACACAAGCTTACTTTTCTGCCCCCTGCATACTTTTTGGCTGTCTCTCTAAAAATTAGAAACAGCAGGGAAAATATAGACTTAGTGCTCCCTACATCTGTTTAACTTCTGTACATGAGTAACTTAGCCCCAATGAGCTTATCATTAAGAAACCAGTTCCAACAGTTCTATAAAATTCCACTCACGTCTTCGGTGCATGGCTTATTATGATTTGTTCTGCTGCAGAATATTCCAACACCAGTATTAAATGCAAAAGGACAAATTAGCCCATTTAAAAGATATTGGTGTGCCATGGAACAGATTGTGGTAACCAACATTCTGAGTCAGACCTCCCCTCCAAATGCCCTGCTTCCCCCACACACAGAGAACCTACTAATTAATTTTGCATGCTGGAACTGTACCAACTTGATAAGAGTAATTGGAACCTGGGTTGTTATTTTGAAGATCTGTTTCTTAGGAGAAAAACCATAGAAAATATCTCTCGAATTGGGCAGAGGTTTTTTTTTTTTTTTGTTGGTTTGTTTGTTTCCGTGTTTGAATTACAGTAAGTCGACCAGTTCAGGGACGCTCCCAATAATCCCTCCAAGCTTTAGTCACATTGCCATGTAAAGTCCCTGCCAAGTTTTCAAAAATGAGCCTGGACTGCGATTCCAACTTGCCGCTGTCCCGCCTCCACGGCAGATGGTTCACTTGTGCAGGGGACACAACCGATACTGCTCAGTGGAAGTGCCATTCCACTGCTCAGGTTTTGGATGTCCTCGCTCTAAAGAACTAGGTTGCAAAAGAGTAACTGTTTTTGTATTTTCTCCATTTCCTCATCAGCAGCAGGATTGATTTTTACCTCTATTTCTCCCAGAACTCCTACCTGCACCACAAACTGGCACGTACCACTTTTGGGCCACTTTTGGGCCACAAGGACATTGTAAATGTCCTTTGGTTGGGTACACATTGCTTTATTGTTTTATTTATAATTCTTTATATTCATTTTTTCATATTTTCATCTTTAAGTGTTTTTCTGGTTTAAATGTTCTACAGAGGAATACTAAAGAATACTAAAATGCCATGCCAGGACCTACCCTTTCCAAAAGCTGACATAGCATGAAGAACAGATGATAACACTTGAGTAGAGACAGAACAAGTTTGATACTTATCTTGTCTTGACTCCCCCCCTGTATCTTTAGGCATTTTTTTGACCTCTGCTATATGTAAGATAAAAATGGTCTTCTGCATCTCTGGGGAACTGAATGAAAGTGAACCTCTGTTTCCTGCATTAGTAACAATGATTGTGTTCACCTCATTGAATATTCCTAACAGCTGCATGCTTAGAGCAATAGAGCTCTGCCTGGTGTCTTTGCTGCCCACACTTGTAAATCAAACATTTCCAGAGCTCTTCTTTTTCTTTGGGTCCATGGCTTTTGACTCAACCCAGAAATATTCCTGTAGTTCAAATCCAAATTTCATTGTAGTTTTCCATGTTCTTCAAAGCTATAAATTTTCCTTGAAGTTTTTTAAGCACAATTTTAAATTGGGCCTGTTCTATAAATATTGTTTGATTATAGGGAGTGTCATACCCTTTGGGAGGCTACTGATTAAGATGGGACAAGGGAACCAGCCCGATGGAGTATACCTGCCACTACAGCTGCTTACTAGCTGTGTAACTTTTATTAAATGACTTGGTAAGTCTTATTCCAACCTCCTCATTGCTAATAAGAATATGTTATATGCTTGGAATAACAATTATGTGGTCATAAAGCATGCTAAAGACATACTTTGAAAAATATATTATATATATTTTAAACATATATATATATATATACATATACATATATACGTATATATATGTTTGAAAAATACATTATATATTTCTTATTTTTCTAAAATATTTCTTTGGCCATTGGAACTCCACCCATGGCATTTTCTTCATATTACACAAAATGAAGCTTCTTAATTTGAGTTCTTCATTAGCTTTAAATCAGTTCCCACCAAGGTCTTAAAGCCTGCTTGGTTTTTGGCATTCAGGTTGCTGAGTATTCATTTACTATTTTTTCTCTCCTTCTAGACATCAGCCTTATTTCCCTAATAAATTCTCTTGTATTGAAGAACCATCCTGTGTATCCACCCATCTTCATTTTAATCTGATATACCTTTGGATCCAGCGCTTCTAAGGCAGACCTATTTGTTGCTACTAAATTGCTTTGATTTTGTCCTAATTCAGGAATCTTATTGAAAATTCATCCTCAAAAAAAAAAATCTTAAGTGCTTTTAAACTGCTCCTACTTTTATTCCCTCTGTCTTTAGAACATGCATAGTATGTTCTCCAGTGTCGAAGCCATTACCCCATGAGTCATTCTCCCTGCCCCAGCACACCAGTCCCTTTCCCGCCACGCCTGAAGCATACCAGGCATATACCCATCTCAGGACCGTGGTGCCTGCTTTGCTTATGAACTGAAGATGATGATTAGGCCTAGACACATGCTTGGTTTATTCTCCTCCTGCTTTGGGGTCTCTTCAATTATCACCCATGTGTAGAATCACTCCATCACTTACTTATGGTTTCATCTTTTTCTGTGTTTGTTTGTTTTTTTTCTGACATATTTAGCTCTTAGATTTGTTTGTTTGCTATTGGTCTTGCTTTTTACAAGGAAGAACAATTGTCTGATTTCTTCTCTTATGTATGCCCCAGTTCACAGTATAATGTCATTTACATAACGGAGTCTCAATAAATATTTCTTGAAGAGATTAATAAGTATGTTCTGACTAAACATTTTCCATCACAAATAAATCTAGAGTTTGTAATCAGTCTTCTGGTACAAAAATATAACATATTCTTTATAACAAACCTAAATTCTTGGATTCTGAAGTATTTTCTGAGCGAATCCCATTAATTTTTCTCTGCGGCCTTAATCTCCATGTGCGTTCAGTAAGAGTAGGCATGCGCCCTGTGGAGGCTGCCTTGAAGCGACAGCTGTGTACCATGCTGTCCGACCAGACACCAGCGTGCAGACCACTGTGAAGGTGTCTCTGCCATGCCACAGATCAGATTGCTCTCTGCATTGTCAGCGATCCTCAAAACACTCCACTGAAGATATCCAAAGAAAAGACTCAGGTTTCCTGCAAGACTGAATTTGGTTTTAAAGCTGTGACATAGAGCTTCTGACCCAGCCTACAGCCTCCCTCCTTCAACCTCAGAGAAGACCACAGCATCAAGTCTTCCCTAAATTTCCAGACTAATGACCTGGTCTATAGATTACGGTCTTGATCACCTGAAAAACTGTGTTGGTCAGATTTTGGAAATCAGTCTCCTTCCTGCCTTTCCTTTTCATGTCCTAACACTTTGGCTTTATCCCACTCTACTGTCCTTTTGTATTTCCTTCCTTTGTTTCACCCTGTTTTCTATCATCTATCTGTCTATCTGTCTATCTATCTATCTATCTATCTATCTATCTATCATCCATCTCTATCTATCATCTATGCATATTCTGTCACATTTATTCTTTCACGAAGAATTATAATTAAACAAAATTGCCTCATTGAAGTAAGGATTAAATAGAATATATACAAATATATATTAATTGAACAATAGGAATTATTATTACAGGGTCAGTAAATTCTTTAGACACGTTAATAGTTTAATAGCAGTTTTTCAGTAAGATTGTAGTAGACAAATAAAAAATGCACATAAGGGATGTCCTTTGAATGTTATTCCAAATAATGATGCTCAAATGACTTACACAATATAAATCATGACTGAACATTTTTTGATGCAGGATATACAGAACATTGCATTCTAGTAAAGGTTTAAGAAAGTTGCAAAAGCTAAATAAAATATTGAAAACTTGAACTAATATTTTTTTTAAGATCACAAAATTCTTATTTGTGAGTGAAAGAAAGCAGGATACCAGATCACTCTGACTCTTTCTTACTTGCAAGTTTAGTTTTCTGAATCTAAAAACCTTTTGTAAGATACCCTGAATGTTTGTTAGCTAATAGGATCAATGGTATTTGGTTAGAAAAACACGCCTTATAGAACTTAGGTACCCTAGTTCAGATGGAAATAAAATGACAAGAATGCTTGAGCACTTGGTCGCTATGCATCCAATTCTTTAAAAAAAATTTATTTTATTTTATTTGTATATTTATTTATTTCAATTTATTCACTTTGTATCTCCACTGTAGCCCCCTCCCTTGTCTCCTCCTAATCCCACCCACAATCCCTCTTCTCTCCTTATGCCCTTTCCCAAGTACCCTGATAAGGGAGGACCTCCTCCCCTTCTATCTGACCCTAGCTTATCAGGTCTCATCAGGACTGGCTGCATCATCTTCCTCTGTGGCCTGTCAAGGGTGCACCCCTAGGGGGAGGAGATTAAAGAACCAGCCACTGAGTTTATGTCAAAAACAGCCCCTGTTCCCCTTACTAAGACAGTCCCTGTTCCCCTTACTAGAGAACACCCTTGGAAACTGAGTAGCCAATGAGCTTCCTATGAACAGGGGGTCTAGGTCCTCTCCATGAGCACCCAATTCTTAAGAACTGATAAACGTAGATGATGTTCTGTGGAGATTGTGTCATGATCCAAAGAACTGAAAATACTAAAGCAATCAGTGCTGATCATAGCACATCAGCATGGGCTGTGAAGGCACACAGAATACAGATGTGGAGATCTGTCAGATAAACTCTAGTATTTGGAGTTTGCTTAGAGATATAGCATGTCAAGAAGCAGACCCAAATAACGAGTACTGCTGAGGAAGCACAGGCAAAAAGAAGTCTTGAGGACCGAGAGCTGCCACTGACATAATCCTTTGTGCTATAGAGCTGTTGGGAAATGAGAAGACATAAGAGAGTCTAAGTGCCAAATCACTTAGCCTGCGTTCTCCTGGCTTAAGGGTATAGTTCTTATAAAGATAATATAATCTCTGTTGATATGTTTTCTTCAATAGAAATATATTAAAATTCAGCAACAATTCTAGCTATCTTTTAGTCTTAACTTAGGGCAAATTTCTTTCTGTGTTTCTAACAGCCTGAGTTGAGAGTAGGGGTTGCATAATGAAAATGAATAATGAGAAGGTGTTTGTTAATTAGAATTTAAGTCTGTCTAGAATACAAAAATAATCCACTACTTTTAAATATGCTTATATTATCAACCTACACACAAGAATAGCTACATCTTTAAGAATTTAAAATGCTTATTTAAAATTTATTTCAACACTTTTATATTGTGTTTGTTTATTTTAACAGCTGCTTAAGTAAGACTTCTAGTTCTGTGGGAATTTTAGCTATAAAATGAGGTGGGGGAGAGGGTGTCTAGGGCTTATTTCTTCTCTCAGGGTTTGAGATGAAAACAGCTCAGAGAGATAAGCCTCTAGATGGCTCAAGCTGTCACATCAGTTCCTTTTATTTATTTTTAAAAAATTATAAATATTGACGCATCAATGTATAGGAGATATCCAAGGAAAGGTTTTTTGTTTTAATTGATTTATTTATTTATTCACATCTTTATCTTAGCTCCCTCCCTCCCTCCTCTCCTCTCCTCTCAGTTTCATACTCTCTTTTCCTCCATCCCTTCTCTGTTTTTTAGAAAAGGGGAGGCCCATACTTATCCACCCCAGATCATCCAGACTGAGCTCTCCCTCTTCCCCTGAGGCCTGGCAAGGTAGTTCTGCCAATGGGTAGTGACCGAAAAGCAGGCAACAGAGTCCATGTCAGAGTCAGCCCTGGTATCCTTTATTACAGGACCAGCATGAACCCTGAGCTGCCCATCTGCCACATCTGTGAAGGGGGCCTAGGTCCAGTCTATGCCTGGTCCTTGGTTGGTGTTCTGTTTCCACAAGTCCCACTAGGCCCTGGTTATTTGACTCTGTTTGTCTTCTTGTGGAGCTCCTGTCACCTCCAGGTCATTCTATTTTCCCACTTTTCTCGCTTTGCTCAGTGTTTGGCTATGAGTCTCTATATCTTTTGCCATCTATTGCTGGGTGGAACCTCCCAAAGGACCAGCTGTGCTAGGCTCCGGTCTGTGAGCATAACAGGATATCATTAATAGTGTCAGGGGTTGGCTTTCTTCCATGGCATGGGTCTCAGATTGGGCCAGCCATTGGCTAGCCAGTCCCTTAATCTCTTCTCTATCTTCATCCCTGCACATTTTGTAGGTAGGGTAAATTTGGGGTCAAAGTTTTTGTGTGTGGGCTCGTTTTTCCATCCGCCCACTAGAAATCCTGTCTAGTTAGAGAGTGACCTCTTCTGATTTCATGACCCCTGCTACTGAGAGTCTCAGCTGGAGTCAGCCCCTTATCTTCCTAGAAGCCTATCCTGTGTTAAGAGATGCCCCTGCTCACAGATTTTCTTCTCTCTGTAGGCCCTCTGTTCTCTCACCACTCCTCAACCCAGGTCTGGTCTCCATCATGGAGAGAGAAATCTCCATTTCTCTCTCTGCTCCCTCACCTACCTTATTCTCTCTCTTCAACCACTTCCTGACTATTCAGTTTCCCCTTCTTAGTGAGATTTAAGCATCCTTGCTTTGGTCCTCCTTGTTACTAATCTTCTTTTAGTCTGTGAATTTTAGTATTTTTAACCTGTACTTTATGGCTAAAATCTGCTTATAAGTGAATACATACCATGTGTGTCTTTCTATCTGGGTTTCCTTACTGAGGATGATATTTTCTAGTTCCATCCATTTGCCTACAAATTTCATGGTTTCCTTGTTTTTAATAGCTGAGTACTATTCCATTGTATAAACGTAACACAATTTCTTTATCCATTCTTCAGTTGAGGGACATCTATTTTTTTTTTTCGACTCTTGGTATTACAAATAAAGCAGACATGAACATAGTTGAGCATAGGTCCTTGTGTGGTAGTGCATCTTTTGAGTTTATTATCAGGAGTGGTATAGCTGGATCGTGAGGTAGAGCTATTCTGACTTTTTTGAGAAAATGTCAGATTGGTTTCCAAAGTGGTTGTACAAGTTTTCACTCCCACCAGCAGTGGAGGTGCCAGCATATGCTGTCACTTGAGTCTTATATCTTAGCCATTCTGATGGGTGTGAGATGGAATCTCAGATTTGTTTT
>REGO01001814.1:0-21820 GCA_010120015.1 Rhombomys opimus | reverse complement strand
CAGATGAATGGGGGGAGGTCCCCCCCTATCAGTGGACTTGGAAAGGGGCACAGTAGTGATGAGGGAGGGAGGGAGGGACTGGGAGGGAATGAGGGTTCGGGGCACGGCTGGGATACAGATTTAATAAAATGTAACTGATAAAAAAAAATTAAAAAAAATAAATTTAATAAAAGAAAAAAAAATAAACCCCAGATTCCAGCCCAAACACAGTATGAGCTGAGTACCGTGGTGTGTATCTGCAATTAGCTGCTCCTCAGAGGTGTCGGCAAGAGGATCAGAAATCCCGAATCCTCTGCTAACAAGTTCAATGTGAGCCTGAGATAAATGAGACACTCTTCCAAAATAAATAAAGAAGGAAGAAGGAAGGGAGGGAGGAGAGAAGAGGAGGAGCAGAAGCTACGTTTTCTCTTCTCAGCCCTTCAGTTGACACGAAGTATATAAAATAATCTATGTGTATAAAAAATGAAAGGGAATGCATTAAACTGGCTGTTGTGGAAAGTGAAAAAAAAACATAATGCTTTAGGCGTCCATTATTTTCTTAACATGGTAAAAATATTACCTCTAAACAAAATTATTAATAGTTGTCAGCATTTTACTAGTGGAGAAATTACAGAAACAGTCTAGCTATTAAGTATTATATGTATGACTATTCAATGCTATACTAGTGACATTTAATACAGTTCAAATAGATAGGTCAAAAAGTTAGTATAGGCCATTCTAGAGGAAATTGTTCTATGTAGAGATAGTTCAACAACCCATGGTAAAACTTATCTAGACTGTAAAGGAATTCAGTAATTTAAAAGAGGAGACTGTAGGACAACTGCACATCCAAAAGTCACAGTGGTGTGATTGTGGCAGTATGAACAAAATCTGTACAAACCCAAGCCTGAGAAAATTTCACCATGGAGAGAGGAGCTGGCATACAATCCCTTCTTGAGCCATGGAGCAAATGGCAATTGTTAGCTACGTGTGGCCCCTGGTAAGGTGACAGCGTTTCAGGGAGAGACCACACATCCAAGGATATTTTGGAAACCTGCATTTATGACGAAGGGTATAAATGAAGAGACACAAATCGGTTGAGCAGGAAAGGGAGGAATCTGTAAACAGTTAGGACAGTGGGCTGAATATGAGCAAAACGGGTTGTACAAAACGTGAAACCCTCAAAGTACTAAAAAGAAAGGTAAATATAAATATAGACATGTGGATTTGTGTCCTGTTTCTGTGTGTGAATTTCCTCGATGCTCTACTGAGAAGATCCAGAAAAGAGAACATTAAAGGCACTTAAACTCACTACACTCCCTACTTCTATCTTCCTCTCACTCCCTCACCATCTTTTTTTGCTCATGTCATTTCAGATTTGATAAAGTGAGATGAAATCTTTTTATTTCTAGGGGTTTTCAAATACAAGTTGTACTGTTTGAAAACCTGAATTTTAGGGAAAGGAAGGAAACTATCAGAATGTAAGTCCGTGACTTACCTGGCATATCTTCACATCCTAGAATGTAGTAGAATGTAGTGAGATGCTTAAACCGTGATGAAGAGACTGTCAAAAGGATTCAGGGGCTGACTTTAAGGGATTATCACTTGTCACTTTTTGAATAATTTGAATGTCAAGATAAATAACAAGAGTGGAGAAATATAATGCACCAAATAAAATAAGGATTGAAGTTGGCCTGTAAACATAAAGGCAAGTAGAGTAAAAGAAAGAAAAAAAAAACAGAATGGCAGGCAATAAATGTGGAAGAGATAATGGAATTATAAATAATCATCTAATAATCTCTTAAAGAAAGACTCTTCAGTGGATCATGAGAATAGGTTGGAAGCATGAGTTGTGACCGGCAGTTCACATTGTCTCAAAATGTATTCCCCTAACATCCTTAAATTCAAAAGGAAAAGTAATGCACATATGGCGGAGACAATGAGCAAAGGCCACATTAGCCAACTGATTTACTTTTATCCAGCAGTAAGTGGGACACCCTGCCACCACGCCCCTCTTGATAGGGTGTGCTAAGAGTGGGATGTCACCAGGCTGGCACACCCGGAACATTCCCGATTTGCTCGTGAGGCTACGCCAGGCAAACCGAGATTGAAGGAGCTTCTGTAAGATTGCTAGTCTATGTTTTGAAACAAACTGAACATTAAACAAACTCCCACCCAGGACGTGAACTGGCTATTGTACCCATGAACTCAGGCTATCTGTGGTCACCTGCACAAGACCTGTAAAAGATCAAGCCAATTCAAATTTAAAGCATAGAAGAGGGAGGGTATATTTGGACTCCAACGTGAGGAGTCCTTAGCCATTGGTGGCTTCAGGGAGCGGGAGAATCATTTTTCTCTGGGGTTTTACCACCAGTAGGTTGCCCATGCCCCGATGAGTTGCCTCACACCCATGTGTATAAAGTACTGCACTAATTTTGACTCAATGGGCGTAAGACTATCTCATTAAATCAATTTTTAAAAACAAGTTGGGAGGGTTATATTATGCAGGAGTCTTGGAAGCCAGGGTGTGTAATGGGGTGGATATTATCAAGATACATTTCATACATGCAGGAACATTTTTCAATAATGAGCTATTAAACACTTCCTAGTGCACACCTAAAAACAAAAAAGTAACTGTAATTTTCTCTCAGAGCCCGGGAGCAATTATAAAGAGAGGTAGACCCAGCAGAATGAAGTAGCTACAATAAACATTCACATTAGCATTTGTCAAACCTGAGAAAAGGGCATAAGAAACACTTTGAATTTGTTATATGTATTTTATGTATCCTCACAGTGATTTTTAAATATTTGCTGTAAGTCACGAGAGAAGGTTAAAGAGAGCTAGGAGCACATCGTCCCCAAAAGCATCCAGACTGCTGACGACCTCCAGCTGAGAGACTGGCAAAAATCCATACTTTAAGTACAGATTGAAATATTGTTTACTATATGAGTCTTGGCAGTATAATTTCTGAGTTAAGATAGTATGTGTCTCCAAGAAATCATGTGACTTTTCAGTGACCTCTAAGTCTGTAGAAGTCCACAGAACCAAGCAATGTTTTATCCTATAGCAAAGACAAACTTTCTGTATTGAATCTACTCTAAGTAGATGGCAGAATACATAAATAGGATTGCATTTAGATAAGAAAATATAGAATAAAAGATACATGTACCATTTCCGAGATCTGCCAGTAACTGATATTTGATTGGTAACCCTTCTTAAGGTATGTTAAATTAACGAGCTGCTCACTAATTGTGGTTTTCTGCTATAATAACCTTTGCAGTTTATATTTATTTCAGGTAATATCAATTCTTTAACATTCTTTTTACTGTCACAAGAAAACAAAATGTACACTGTGGAAATATGACCCCTGGTGGAATTTGATCATGCCATCTTTCATCAAGGAGAAATCTTTCTAGAGGCATCTAACTAAACCTTGGTAATTATTCATGTCACTTTAAGCTGTACTTAGACCTCTCATTTTTATTTTTGGAAGGATGCCTCCCACACCCCAGAAGAGCCTCTGTCACTGACCACATCGGAAATGAAAAGAATCATTTATCCTTCATTTTATTCAGAGAGCTTCTGATATAAGAGAAATTGGCTTTTCTAATGATGAGCAGGAAATCTTGGTGTTAAATCTAATCTCCTGTTCTTTAATTTTTTCCCCCTGGAGAGTTGATTTTCTTTCTTCATCATATATTAAATGAAGAAATTTTCTTTCTTCATCATATATTAAATATAGTAATCTACATTATAGTTGGAGAAATCCACCTTTAATCTGCTAATGTTTAGTTTATTTAAAAACAATTTTGAACCTGGTAATGAATTTTAAGAAAAATGGGTATCTTAAAACAGTTTAATTGTTTTTTTTTCCCTTTGTTTATCTAAATGAGAAACAAAGAGCCATGTTTCAATTAATTACTACATCACCCATCTGTCTATATCGTGGCTGGAACATTCATTATCATATTAGATAAAAAGTCTTAAGCACTTAGTTTGCATTCTAATGATGTTTTTCTTTTAAGACTGAAGAAGTTGGCACATTAAAAGTCTTAAAATATGGAATGAGAAAATTAGAGACCAACCTGTTAATGATTTTAAACATCTGTGTTTTTATTTACGCTACTTTGCTGAATGTAATTCCTAAGATCTCATCTAAAGAATCACACAACTGATAAGAAAATTTAATATGATACTTATAATAAAATCAACTTACAATTTAAGATACATTACACAGCTCACATCTTTTGAAAAAATTCAACCAAGCTAAATTTTGTCGTTCATGCTTAGGTAGAACACCTTCGTCTTTCAGTGTATGTTCTATTTGCAATAAAAAAGCGAGGTAAAGGTTAATATTGAAACATGATTTGTAAATATAATATTAATATATATGCAATTTAAAAAGGTGATTTGAAGAGTTTTTGTTACTTTTACCAAAATGACGATCTATGTATCTTCTACATATGTCTACATATAATACACACACACACACACACATACACACACACACACATATTATCCATATCGAGTGAGACCAGTTGGTCTCTATAAAGAACAATGAAGGGAGCAAGGCAGATTGGACAGATGTTCATAGTTGCTTGAGATATAACAGTTGATGAGGAAGTCCGTAATATCTTGAGTGCTGAACTGGAAAGAAACAATAGCCCATCCATTGAGTATCCCTTGAGATATATATCTTTATAAGACTTAAATTAGTCCAGCCTTCCTTATTGCAACACTTCTATTATTCCTTTCATGTCAACATTGCTTTTCTGCGAGTTCATTTATCAACTCATAAGTCATGAGGAACGTGAGTCTGCCTGAATGTCCATAGTCTAGAAAGATGCTTGAATGTATATTTTTGCAGCATCATTAAATATTTTACAGTCAAATAAAAACATCATGACACTGAAAAAAAAAAGAAATTAGTCCAGAAAAGAGTCCTGTTTTAGGGGATTGAACCATAGAAAATGATTCAGAGATGTGCCCAAGGTCAGATCGTATAACACTTCATAGCCATTTTCACAAATATTGTCTATGCCCTGGCTTCACACTCACGAGTTCACAGCATCTCTGGTGTTGTCTATGACATGGATGCATGTTCATGAGCACATAGCACCATGGTGTTTATGGCATGGCTTCACACTCGTGAACTCACAGCACCTGTAGTGTTGTCTACTATATGGATGCCTGCTCATAGACTTCATATTTTTCAGTTACTTTGCGCAGATTCTTATATCTGCTCTCCTCCCTGACGTGGCCATCCTTCAATAACTGGTAATATTCAGCAGTTTGAAGATGCCTCTGAAGCAGTTCAAGCGTGTTAAGTTTCTGTAATGAAGAGCTGAATAAAATATTTAATGTATCCTTAATTTGTCCTTTTTGGAAACTCCATAATATCACCTAGTTAAAACGGTTGTAAACACATGCCTGTAATAAAATGAGAAAATTTAAAATTTTAAATCTTTAAAGAGAATCTTAAAATGGGATAATGAATACTCATAATAAACATGTCTCAAATAGTTGGGAGTTTTTCATGTTTCTTTTTTCCTTTGCCTCATGGTTTTAATGTTGTCTTTACAAAATTTATGTCCATCTGGAAACTGAAAAGGCCACAATTTGGGGAATAAAATCGTTATACAGATTATTTTTTAAAGAATTGACTTTATTTACAATACTGTAATGAACATCATGAACAAAAGCAATGCAGGGAAAATCTGGCTTATAGCTTACAGTCTATCATGAAGGGAGATCAAGGCGGGAACTCAAAGAGGAACCTGGAGCCAGGGATCAAGCGAGAGACCATGGAAGTATTGTGCTTGCTTGATTGCTGTCTATAGTTCACTCAGCTTGCTTTCTTCCATTACCCAGACCTACCTGCTATGGCTTGGAACTACCCACAGTAGGCTAGACATGCGCATATCAACGATCAATAATTAATCAAAATACGCCCCCCCCCATAGAATTCTCCTAAAGGCCATTCTAATGGAGGAATTTTCTACATTGAGGTTCTATCTCCCCAGGTGACTTAGGCTTATGTCACATTGACAAAAAGACTAACCAATCACAGTCAGTCTGCTAAGACATGCCCACTGGTACATTAGTGGCAGGAGTATCATGGGAGTAACCAGTCACTTCTTGACTGAACTCAAAGTCTACTGTACAAGATGAAACTCATACCTAACACCATTATCAATCATGGCTAGCTAAAACACACACACACACACACACACAAGCAGAATTAGGCGTTACTCCATTATTCTGTGCAATAGAAATAATAATAAGGCACCAACTCTTAGTGACCTATGATTATTCCAAGAGTTTAAGCCATCACTACACTTTAGTGATCATCAGATAAACTTCTCTTTACAGTAAATGATGATAAACATATACAAAAACAACTGACCAAAGTGAAGAAAGTAAGACGCTGCAGAATGCCCAGCCCTAAATGGAACATGTGGGGATCATTGTGGAAGAAGGGAACAAAGAATATTGGAGCCAGAGGTGGTAAATTACTACAGGAAAACCATGTTTTCTGGACACAGCAGGGAATTTGGACACATAAACTCATAGCATTTATGAACCATACACAAGACAAAATCCAAGCATGGAGAAATGAGTTGGGCATTAGGTGTAAGTCCTTGCCAAGTGGCTATCAGCATTTGTTAGCTTCTGGGGGAAGTAAAAGATTTCTCTAAGAGTGAAGCCTCTGATAAATTAAATGTGCTCCAGTGGAGGGCCACATATCCAAGAAGAGTTGGATAATACAAACTGGGCTTGGGGAGAAAGTATACAATTTGGGTGAAAAGAGATTGAGAGTAGATCTGAGAGAAGTTGGGGGAAGGAAGGTGTAGATGATGAAAACACATTAAAACAGAATTCCTAAATTTTGTAGTAATTCCTGTGCTGGCTAGTTTTGTGTCAACTTGACATGAGCTAGAGTTTTCAGATAGGAAGGAGCCTCAGTTGAGGAAATATCTCTATGAGATCCAGTTGTAAGGCATTTTCCCAATTAGGGATCAATGCAGGCTGGCACTGAACTTGTGCTTCTTTTGCATCCACAAAACTGACCCTTGTATCTTACTGTTTTTTTTGTTGTTGTTGTTGTTGTTTTGTTTTGTTTTTTAAGCTTTGGATGTTGAAAAGAGAAACCAACCAACCAACCAATAAACAAACCCCCAGAGGATCAAAGTTCAGGTCCCAGTATTCACATCATGTGACTCTACTTCCAAGGAAATCCCATACCTTTGTCCTCTGCAGGTACTTGCAGAACCATGAGCATAACCACAAGGATATATTTAAAATGAACAAAAATATAAAACCTGTTCCTGCTGTGGTGATTCATGTCTATAACTCCAGGAAGGTAGAAGGATTGTGTGAGTTCATGTATTCGATGATCCTAAGCAGCTGTTGATACCTCAACAAAAAATGGGCAGTCACCAAAGAGCATGCTCTGCACTAACCCAGACAGAGCATCCCAGCATAGCTGCATGACCATGGACTTCAGACACAGTCACAGCCAGGGCATCCAGCTCTAGACTCTTACTTCTCTTATTATCCATGAAGAAGAGGCAACTCAGTTGAAAGCCCTCAAAATAAGTAGAATCAAAAGGAAAAAACTGGCATTTATAAGTTGTTGGGCTTTTGTTTTCTCATTTTGTTACTTCAATTAGCTCTGAAATCGCATTGCTCAGTTTCTTTTCTTTTTAATTTTTCTTAATCTGCCCATGTCAAGCAAAGAAGAGCAAAAGACTGGGTAGAAAATAATACCTGTGTCCTCTCCTCCTTCATTTCCCGTGTGCATGACCTTTACCTTAACCAGCATGTGATCAATCACTTTTATAGTTAGTGGATTATGGTGGAAATTGGGATTTATTCCTACAGAAATGAAAAGAGAAAGAAATAATTCATACTAAACTTTAGAAACCCAGAATTGGATTTTCAAAACTTTAAAAACAGAGAGAGAGAGAAAGAGAAACCTTCTATTTCTCAGTTATGTAAGCGTGACTCCTTATCTGTCACATTTCAACATAGACACAGAATAGATACTTACAGAGGCAAAAAAATCAAGTACAAGAACACTTGTTAAGAGTATCATAGCTTGGAACAAATTATGGGCTAAAAGTCTAAAGAAACTTGCTTTTCTTTCTCATTATTATATTAATATTCATAATATGTATAAATTAATAGAATTCCTTACAGCTTTATCATACATGCATACATCATGATGCATTGACTATGGCCATCCAACTTCTTCTACCCATGTCCCATTCCTTAACACACTTGGGGTCACAAAGTTTCTGCCCAGGGCCAAATTTACCTGAAGTCTAGCAGTGACCATCATACTAACGTACTAACCACCTCAGAAAAACTGGTTTCAGCCTCACAGTTTCTAGTTAGTAGCATTATGCATGCTTTTATAATTGCTATCAAAACTGGAAGCCTCATTATACAGATTCTATCACCTTCTTAGTCATCAGAGAAATGCAAATCAAAATGACCTTGAGATTTCACCTTACACCCATCAGAATGGCTAAGATCAAAAACTCAAGTAACACATGCTGGAGAGGATGTGGAGAAAGAGGAAGACTTCCTCTGTTGCTGGTGGGAATGTAAACTTGTATAAACACTTTAGAAATCAATCTGGTGCATTCTCAGACAAATAGAAATAGTGTTATTTCAAGACCAAGTTATACTACTCCTAGGCATATATCCAAAAGATGCTCAAGTATACAACAAGGACATTTTCTCAACCATGTTTGTAGCAGCTTTATTTGTAATAGCCAGAAGTTGAAAAGAACATACATGTCTCTCAGTTGAGGAATGGATACAGAAATTGTGGTACATCTACACAATGGAATATTGCTCAGCAATTAAGAACAAAGAAATCATGAAATTTGCAGGCAAATGGTGGGATCTAGAAAAGATCATCCTGAGTGAGGTCTTCCAGAAGCAGAAAGACACATATGGTATATACTCACTTATAAGTAGATTTAAACATAAAATATATGATAATCATACTAAAATCTGCACATCTAAGGAAGCTAATCAAGATGGAGGACTCTGGGTAAGATGCTCAGTCTTCATTCAGAAAAGCAAATGAGACAGACATCAGAAAAGGGAGAAGACACGGAACAGGACGGGATTCTATCACAGAGGGCCTCTGAAATACTCCACTCAGCAGCGTATCAAAACATATCCTGAGATTCATAACCAAACTCTGGGCAGAGTGCAGGGAATCTTATGAAAGAAGGGGGGAATAGAAAGACCTGGAGGTAACAGGAGTTCCACACAAGGGTAGCAGGAGAACCAAAATATCTGGGCACAAGGGTCTTTTCTAGAATGATACTCTAAACATGGACCATACATGGAGATAACTTAGAACCCCTGCACAGAAGTAGCCCAAAGCACCTCAGTGCCCAAGAGGGTTCCCCAATAATGGACCAGGGACCATGTCTGTCATGAACTGATTGGCCTGCTCTTTGATCACCTCCATCTGAGGGGGGAGCAGCCTTACCAGTCCACAGAGGAATCCAGTCCTGATGAGACCTGATAGTCTAGGGTCAGATGGAAGGGGAAGAGGACTTCCCCTATCATTGGACTAGGGGAGGGGCATAGGAGAAGAGAGAAGGAGGGTGGGATTGAGAGTGAATGGGGGAGGGGGCTACAGCTGGGATACAAAGTGAATAAACTGTAATTAACAAAAATTAAAAATATTTTTAGAAAAATTTTAAAAAATGCTTATGTAAATAAAAAAAAAACAGTAACCTCCCACATAGGCTCCTTGAATGCAACCTCCTTTCCCTGTTTCTATAAGCAATGCCAGTATAATTATCAGAATGCCAAGTTGGACTTGGGATAGAATCCTTTCTTTGAACTGCTGTCAGTTCCCTCTCTGGGATAAGTAGACATTTGTTCACATCTTTCTGGTTAAAAAGTCATGTTTATGAGAAACAGGGAAACAGAAAGATCTAAGAAATATGATTGGTATAAAACAAGCATGTGCAACTTTAAAATACTTTCAGCTAATGCCTATCAAACCAATGGTTGTTATATCAAAACAAATGTGCTGTTTTCCACTTATCTCCACTGGGGGTTACTACTTTAAGTATAAAGAGAAAATGAAGAGGCATGTTTTATTTCTGTATCCAGATGTCTAAATAAAGATTGGACATTATTATCTAGACTTTACAAGTTGGGTCAGTTGTGGGTTCCTTAACAATAGGGCTATGCTCTGAACAAGTGTCATTAAGTAAGTTTACAGCTGTAAAAATGATTGGTATTTGAATGCAATGTTAGATGATGTGAAGATTAGTTACATATCTGTGATGTCCAGAGACACAGTAAATACAGGTGTTATTTGCTGATAAGAAGTATATCAAAAATCATGACAGTAAGCGCAGGATATTACTATATAAGTTGATAATGAGTATACTTATAATTATCAACTATTATGTAACATATATACCTACCTTGCTGTAATTTTATATACTGACACTTTGATTCACTATTCTCACAAATGCCCAAGGGGTGAATTTCCTTGTGCCATCACTATGCATGGCATCCAAAACAACTTTTTAATCCTTTCTGTAGTCTTGCAGAATTACTACACACACACATACACACACACACACACACACACACACACACAAACACACACTTATTCACTCTTTGACATTGACTTAAATTATTTAAATATTCATCCCCTTTTTTAAAAATAATTGCATCATTCAGTTTTATTTAAAAAATCAGATTCCAGGTATAATGAGTTTACTTATTCTTTTCTCTTTGAAATTACAATCTTCTTTCTTGTGAAACTCGTGATTAGACTGAGATAAAAGCATATAAGTAAAATAATTTATCCAATACCTGTTTTCACTATTGAATACATTTGTGTATGTGGAGTCGAAATGGAGATTAGGCTCCAAAAGGCAGATTGAGGTAGTGAAATCACACCAATTACTTCTTTAAAATCTCCACATTGTATTGGTGACTTGGTACATTCCCTTCACTGCGAGTATACAAAGATGATAAGGACATGGGCACAGTCACAGCTGTTCATGGTTGGTTTCTGTTAAAAAGCATTACATGCCCTCTCTATGTTTCTACTGAGGACAGGGGACTCATCGAGAAGACCGGTTTTGTTAGGGGCGAGTGTAATGTTGATGCGAAGCCTTCTAGAGAAAATTGTATCGAAGTGAGGTGTGAGATGGAGGAACGTGTTGGGTAATACACAGGAGAGGTGTTTTAAAGGAAAGAGAACAGCATATCAGACTGGAGGTGAGGATATGGCATGTTTAGAGTAGACACGGGTCCTATGAAAAAGGAAAGAGGGAAGACGGACAGATATTCAGGAAGGAGAAGAAAGATAAATGTTTGAAAATAAAGCATAGTGGAACATGTTTTTATAGGCTAACTTAAGAATTGTGTGTATGTGTGTATGTAATGGAGCTATGGCACATAGACGACAGAGCTCTCCTGAGAAGTCACAAGCTATCCAAAAGAGAAAAGAAAAAGAAAAGAAACTCACCAGCATCAGGAAAGGGAAACCTCCTTTCAAGTTGTTGGTAAAGAGAAATGTGTCCAAAAATATGGTAAGCAATAACAGCTCCTCCCATGGCCCTTCATTTCATTGCTTCCCAGAGCACGAGGTAAAACTGTCCATGGTGCTAATGTTCTCAACAACGACATCCTCCCCGTCCCCGCCCCCCAGCATGCCTTCTCTGAACCATTATGCTCCCTCTCCTTTTACTTTCCGAATGGCATCCTTTGTATTTTTCTCTGTCTCACTTGGTTCTTTTCACTGCAGACCTGTGGAAGCATTACCAACAACAGCCATGCCATAGGGTCAACATTTTGCTGTCTTCAATTTTCCTCCTCCAAGGAAAGTAATTACCTCTTTTAATTCAGCGTCACCATCTGAGGATGAGTGCATAGAGTAGCCAGATTCCTTGCCAACATTTCAGGAATGGAGTCTGTTTCAGTGGCTAACGTTGGTCTCTCCTGAAACTTCTTGAGCTGACCCTCTCCAGGTTTTTCTGCTCTTACACTGTTCTTCCAGACTCCCTCTGGTAGGCCCTACTTATGGTATCCAATTATTTTCTAGTCTAAACTTCCACAGTCTTCCAAATTACTCCACAGCAATAGCCCACTCCTTGATACCGACTTCTCTAATAGTTCTTTTTCTGTTGCTGTGATAAAATCATGACCCCCCAAAAATATATATGAAAAAAAGTTTATTTTGGCTTATCGGTTCCAGAGGGATAATAGTCCATCTTGACAGGGGAGCATGGTGGCGGGAGCAGCAAGCTGAGAGTTCACATCTTCAAATGCAAACACAAAGCAGAGAGAGAATTAGAGGTGAGGTGAGCTTTAAACTGTCAAAGTCTCCTCCAGTTGTCTACTTCCTCCGGGATGGCTGCACTCCTTCCTGAACTCTTCAAACAGCACCACCAACTGGAGGCCAAGTGTTCAAATGCCTGAGCCTATGGGATGCATTTGTCATTCAAACCATCACAAAGAGATACCTGACTGTGTACTCAATGAAAGGGGGGAAACATTTATGTCTTGAGATTCCATCACCAAAATCCTAACTGGAACTTAAAATCCAATGTTTTTACATTAAGAGAGAAAACAGGAAGATTTTAGAATGAGCTCACGTAGCTACAAGCTTCAAATACTGAACACAGAAACATTGACTAGGTACTTTCATACATGTTATCAAATGAAAATGTCAAAGACATACTCCGAATCCACAATAGGCACGTTTAGACTAGAGAAGAACTTAACAAGATTTGAACTTGAAGGTACAATAACACGCAGAATGTCAGAATTTTACCCAAGCCATCCATATTTATATTTAAAAATTATAATTTTAAAAAAAGGTTTATTTATACTAATGCCTTAACCTAACCTCTACTACTTGACATTTACGACATTTTAAATGCACTATCATATAAACTTCAGATTGTAAATAACAATAAGTTGCGAGTCTATAATGTTGACAATATTTGCATTTTGACTGCACAACCTCAAAAAAAAAAAAAAAAAAAAACAATGTTAACCAAGGAAATGCATTATGTATACAAAGCTCTGTCCCAAATTTCCAACTTTTCTGATGCAGTGTGCATTTGGAGTCCAGAACAATCAATTACACTCCTGCCTCCTGGTGTGAATATCTGAATACCAATTAAAAAGGAGACACATGTTCACAACATCTGAATAAAGATCAAAATTATTACTTAGATTAGTTCAGAATGTTCATATTAGACATGGTTATAATCAGGAGAGTATCACAGTTATTCACATTCACAGTGGCAAATATCTGTATCACATTTGAAAGGTCACAATTTATTACACAGAAACTACTTTAGCAATAGCTACAAGTTCTCCAGTAAGTGACGTAACATTTATGTTTAGGAGACAAGGAAGGCCACAAAGGGCTAGCCTGGTACTTGTAACTGATTTCTTCCTTGATATATCCTTTCCAGCTCACCATATCTAGTCTGGGTTCCACTTTCATTGTCCAGACCTAGTCTGGCAAACCTTATCTCTGTTGCAGCCAACCACTAGGCTTCCATCAGGAGTGATACACCTTGCCCCTGAGCCACAGGCTTTCCCCATAACACATCCATCCCCCACACAGCCAGACTCATTGCCACCACACCCCAAGCCTAGACCAGGATGAGGATTATGCATACCAGGTCAGACCCTCTTCATCCACCTGACTTCATTCAATCTAAGCCATTCACATCCTATAGGAGAAACCTGTCCACATATCCTATTTACTTCCCCAACCTGTTAAGTCCATGTCAGTCACAGAACGAATGGAAATTTTTCATCTCAAAAATACAAGCAATATTAGAGATCGAGCTATAGCTCTCCTCTAAAATCTACCAGTGCTGTAGAATTGTTTACCAATGACAAATACCTAAATAAACCTCAGGAAACAAAAGTTAAACGGACAATAATAAACTTTAAAAAATTAAAGAAGACAAACAGATACAGTACAATGAAATTAAGGAGGAAAAAAAAATCCTGAGTGTTGCCCTGAGAATCCTAAATATAAGGCTCATGGAAATGACAAAGATAATTCAGGACATGGATACAAAATTCAGTAAACACATAGAAACACTGAAGAGGATTCAAGATGAAATGAAACTGGACTTGAAAGACCTAATGAATTTTAACATCCCCCCCTCAAAAAAACAAACCTCAAATCATGACAAGTAGCATAAACCAATCAAGTAGAAAATGGGATTTTGTAATATTGGGGCCACTAAGAAGACGATATAGACAAAATAAGCGAGGTATATGACAATTTTAAACCAATACAGAATAGGAATATGCAGGAAACGTGGGACACCTTAAAAATAGGAAACTTTTGAATTATAGATGTAGATGAGGGAGAAGACTCCAAAGGCAATAGCAGAGACTGTACCTTTAACAAGATTAGAGAAGAAAACTTTCTCAAATTGAAAAAAAGACATGCCCAAACAGACACAAGGAAAACGTACACACACACAGACAACACTAAATAGACTGGATCAGAAAAGAAAATGCCTACGGCAAATCACAGTAAAAAACAGTAAATATAGAGAATGAAGGGAGTATATAAATAGCTGGACAAAAAGAAAAACAAAACAAAACAAAACAAAACAAAACAAAACAAAAAAACGAAGACACAAGTCACATAAGAAGAAAAATCCTTCAGATTAACTGCTGGTTCCTCAATAGGGACTCTGAAAACCAAAAGCCCCTGGAACCATGCATTCCAAACCCTAGGAAGGCCGATCTAGATAAATATACCCAGCAACACTATCTGCCATAGTTGAAGAAAAAAATTAACTTCCCATGATATCAACAGCCTAAGAAGTTTATATCCAAAAAAAACCAAACCTGAAGAAAAAACAGGAAGCAATATTTCAGGCTGAGACAAATGAACATAGCCATGATATTACAAAAATAATATGAAGCCATGGTCATCAAACCACATTGTAGCACTGAGAACACAAACTACACCAAAAATCAAGAGCACAGAGAAAGCAAGAAACACACACATTTCAATAATATATTCACAGAGGGCCTCTGAAATACTCTACCCAAGAGTATATCAAAGCAGATGCTGAGACTCTTAACCAAACTTTGGGCAGAGTGTAGGGAATCCTGTGAAAGAAGGGGGAGATAGTGGGACTTGGAGAGGTCAGGAGCTCTAAAAGGAGGGCAACTGAACCAAAATGTCTGGCCACAGGGGTCTTTTCTGAGACTGATACTCCAACAAAGGACCACACATGGAGATAACTTAGAACCCCTGCTCAGATGTAGCCCATGGCAGCTCAGTATCCAAGTGGGTTCCCTAGTAATGGGAACAAAGACTGTCTCTGACATGAACTCAGTGGTTGGCTCTTTGACCACCTCCTCCTGAGGGGAACACTCTTACCAGGCCACTGAGGAGGACAATGCAGCCAGGCCTGATGAGACCTGATAGACTAGGGTCAGATGGAAGGGGAGGAGGACCTCCCCTATCAGTGGACTTGGAGAGGGGCAGTGAGGAGATGAGGAGCTATGGAGAATTGATATCTGCTGGGGAAAGAAGAATCAGTTTTCTCTAAAAGTATGACTCCTGGTTGGTTAGCCATGCTCCAGTGGATGAGGGGGGAAAATTGAAGTGAATATGATTTAAACATTCATACTATGGAATTTTCAAAGAATTAAAAATTATTAAAATTAAACAATAGCAAAGCAAAACCTCAAACAGAAAAGATGAAGTATTTCATTTTTTTGAAATTTTTATTTTATTTTTAATTAATTACAATTCATTCCCCTTGCATCCCAGCTACATCTCCCATTCCCTTCCAAACCCCCTCCCTTCCCTTCTCCCATGCCCCTTCTCCAGTCCAATAATAGGGGAGGTCCTCCTCACCTTCCATCTGACCCTAGTCTATCAGGTCTCACCAAGACTGATCTCACAGTCTTCCTCCATGGAATGTTAAGGCTGCTCCCTTTTTAGGATGAGGTGATCAAAGAACCAGCCTCTGACTTCATGTCAGAGAGAGTCCTTGTTCCTATTGCTAGGGAACCTTCCTGGACACTGAGCTGCCATGGGCTACACCTGAGCAGGGGTTTAGGTTATCTCCAAACATGGTCCTTTGTTGGTGTATCGTCTCAGAAAAGATCCCTATGCCCAGATTTTTTGGTTCTGTTGCTCTCCTTGGAGGGTCCTGTCCCCTCCAGGTTCCTCTATCTCCCCCTTCTTTCATAAGATTCCCTGTGCTCTGCCTAAAGTTTGGCTATGAGTCTCAGCATCTGCTTTGATACCCTACTGAGTAGGGTCTTTCAGAGTCCCTCTGTGGTAGGCTCCTGTCCTGTTCCCTATTTTCTCCCTCTTTTGATATCCATCCCATCTGCCTTTCTGAATGAAGACTGAGCATCTTACCCAGGGCCCTCCTTCTTGATTAGCTTCTTTAGGTGTACAGATTTTAGTATGATTATCCTATATTTTATGTCTAATATCCACTTATAAGGGAGCATATACCACATGTGTATTTCTGCTTCTGGGATACCTCACTCAGGTTGATCATTTCTAGATCCCACAATTTTTCTGTAAATTTCATGATTTCCTTGTTCTTAATTGCTGAGCAGTATTCCATTTTGTAAATGTACCACAATTTCTGTATCCATTCCTAGCTGAGGAACATCTGGGTTGCTGCTATAAAGCAAAGGACACTGTTGTCAGAACAAAATGACAGCCTACAGATTGGGAGAGGGTCTTCACCAACCCTATATCTGACAGAGGGATAATATCCAAAATATATAAAGAATTTAAAAAGTTAAACAGCAACAAATCAAGTAATCCAATTAAAAACTGGGGTACAGAGCTAAACAGAGAATTCTTAATAGAGGGACATCGAATGGCAGACAAACACTTAAAGAAATGCTCAGTATCCTTATTCATCAGGAAAATGCAAATCAAAAGGACCCTGAGATTTCACTTTACACCCTTGAGAATGGCTAAGATCAAAAACTCAAGTGACAATACATGCTGGAGAGGATGTGGAGAAAGAGGAACCCTCCTCCATTGTTGGGAATGCAGACTTGTACAACCACTTTGGAAATCAATCTGGTGCTTTCTCAGACAATTAGGAATAGTGCTACCTCATGATCCAGCTATACCTCTCATGAGCATATATCCAAAAGATGCTCCAGTGTACTACAAGGACATTTGTTCAACCATGTTCATAGCAGCTTTATTTGGAATAGTCAGATGCAAATATTTCTTACATTCACTTTTACTCAGTATTTATGAACAATATAAACTATGAGCTATTAATACCTTTACAATACTTTGGTGTGTCCTTACATCTATTTGGTCTTATAAACCACCAGTTTTGCAGTGTGATGACATCACATGGCTCTAGGTTTCTGCTGTCTTCATTCAGGTCATTTGGATGAAGAATTTTTTCATACACATAACGTTATGCACTTATAAAATTGTTATTTGGGATATGGTGCAGATTGGAATTTTTTATTGTTTATTATTATTAGTTACATTTTATTAACTCTGTATCCCAGCTGTATCCCACTCCCTTATTCCCTCCCAATGCCACCCTCCCTCCCTTAGCTTCTCCCTGCCCCTTTCCAAGTCCACGGACTGGGGAGGACCTCCTCCTCTTTCGTCTGGCCCTGTTTTATCAGGTATCTTCAGGACTGGCTGCAGAGTCCTCCTCTGTGGCCTAGCAGGACTGCTCCTCCCTTGGGGGGTGGGTAGGTCAAAGAGCCTGCCATTGAGTTCCTGTCAGAAATAGTCCCTGTTCCCCTTACTATGGGAAACCAGTTGGTTATTGAGCTACCATGAGCTTCATTTGAGCAAAGGTTCTAGGTTATATCCATACATGGTCCTGGAAATTTTTAAACATTTCAACGTGGTATACTCAAATAGTCAAGCCTTTGGCCACCTTTGTCATTCTGTCTGTATTTTAGAGAGCTTGTGAAGGAAAACGTACTCTTACTAATCTGAATTAATCTTATGCCCTCTGCATAGATATATTTTTACTACATATATATATATATATATATATATGTTGAGGACCATAGCTGAATATGTCAACTGTAGTTGAGTTGCTTACACACTAATACTTTTCCCTTTCTAAATATTGAGATCTTTGTAAAAGATTAAAATATGAAATGTCCATTTTTTTTATTCCATGTGGGGCTAGGTTGTGGCAGGCATCATATTTCACTGTAGCTTGGACTCCAAATGGCCCTCTGCCTAACTTGAAGAAAAGATTTCCAGTCATTATAATAATGCTCATAAATACCCTTTCCTTCGGATGGATGATATTTCAGTTGGCTTTTGCGGTTCTTGGAACTGTACTAGCAGTTCTTTTGCTGTGATGAGCAAGCCTAAAGCTGATGCAATATGCTGAAAATAATAGAAAAGAAAGATTAAGGAAATAGCTAGAGAAGTAGCTTAATGGTAGGACATTGTCTGGCATGCACACAGTCCTGGAATCAACTTTTAGCACCTCAGGAAAAGAAAATGTTAACCAGTGAGGAAGCTTGGTCATCACTGACTCCATCAAGCTCTCAAAGTAACACACGAATTCTGTTACCTCAGACAATTGCCTCACAGAGTGGCGAGCTCTATTCTGTGCTCTTAGTGAGTAATGTTCCAGTCCTTCCTTGTACACTTTGTGAATCTGGTAAAGAGAACCCTTTCTGTTTGCATTCTTGTTTGCTCTGATGTCCTCTAGGCAGTGCAATGGCACACAGCACAGGGCAATACACCCTCATCTACATTCTCAGTGCAAATTAATTTTTCCGGGTTTGTAAAAGTTACAAATCTGTTTCTTGGAGTAGGCTTTTAAATATGTTCAAAGAGCCTTCAGAGTTAGGACCTCTGATGTACCAGAGCCCTTTCTCATTTTCTACCTATGAATGGACCCAGATGTTCTGTCCCAACATCTACTTTCTTGTTTGTTTTGGGTTGGTTGATTTTTTTTTTTTTCAAATTACAGCTGATCAAGTAAGTTGGAATTTGTCTTTGGCCCTATCATCACTATGCAGATCTATATCTAGAGTGTGTGTAAGTACATCCTGAGGAGCTGCATATAAATACTGAGAAAGATAGAAAGGTGATGAGATTGTCTTGGATGCTGAAGATATTGTCCAAAAGATAGAGGCACAAACTTGACATGTGCTGTGTTTGTTTTTCTTATAATTGATAAACACAGCAGAAAGTGGTAGAGAGTTTTGGCATCTTGTTGATTTAATGAGCATACAATTGGTGTAAGCCCTAATTCATGTTGATTACTGTGAAGAGCCATTTTCTGCTGTAATTTACACAAAACGATTAGGAAGAAATCGTTTATCCTACAGACATAGCACTAAACTGATGGCTCAGACATATATCACATTTCCTGTATAGTAGGATTATAAATACTGATACTGGAAATCTTCGGGGGGGGGGTTAAATGGTCTCTTGTCCTTTCTCCATTTGTGGGAAAGGCAGGAGCCACAAGAGTGTTATGAATTATAATGGGCATGGTTCAGAGTGAGGAGGCAAGGGTCGCCCTGTCAGCAACTACAAGAAAGGGTCTAGGACTCCAGATTTATGAAATGCATAACATCAAGTATAAACATTATTTAATTTGAGGAATTGTGCTATACTGATGGATGTGTGAGCCATATTACAATGTACCACCAAGGTGGAACTTAGTAAAAGTATGAAGAGTTGAACTCAGGCTCTGCCTTAGATGGGTGTGGTTTTTGTTTTTGTAAACTGTGATGAAAGTACCACTTGGAAGTGTTTAGACAAGGATAAACATAGAGAGGCAACCCAGGAAAGTTACAGAAATAGAAAATATCAACTATCTTGTTTCCAAGGCACTCATGCTTGATCTCCTTGGTTACAATGAGACTGCACATGATCACAAGAACAGAAAATGAAGGACCTAGTATAATGGCTGCTATAACTGCTTGAATACATTCTGTGGCACTTCATCTTTAACAAAAATGTCAAAACAGTATACATTGACATAAGTAAAATTTAGAAAAGGGACACTTGAGAGTCTGCAGTCTGCAGCCATTGACCAAGCAGTCCCTGGAGGCTCCAGCAACAAATAATAAATGATACTGAGTTTTTCCCACAGAAAGTAAAACGAGTAATGTATAGTTACCTAATCATCATGACCCAGAATCAGAAATACATACTTGGAAAGTTTGTTTAGTAACTTAAAAATAAATTCAGGCTACTGGCACTGTGTTTACCTAGCACAAACAGTCTCTGCGGTACAGGGCTCAGTGATGGAAATGACCAGGAGAAAGCCATGGGTGCTCCATCAGTGGACCACACCTATAAGTAAAACTATACTTCTTCCCTGGAAGGAATATTTGAGATTTCTGTCACCAACAAAGATTTCCCAGTCATGATAATCTTATTAGCTCTCTTCCCAAGTGTGTTCTCAATAAAATATACTAAGTTTTAGAAATACCAACTGACAAAAATGGGGATCATTTGGTCCATTTAAATGTTAACAGCTGGTGTTATACTAATGAAGCTTTGTTCCCCAATCTTTGCTAAAAGTGCTTTTCTCATACAGTCCTATATGAAACTCAGAGATATACTCTCCAGTTATATTTCTTCCAGGTAGTGCAAAATTTATCCAAATATTTTCTATTTTCCAAATTGTGGTAAACTTGGACCTCAGTCTAGACTTCTTTGTATTTCCAACAATCTTCCAAATATTGTGTTTGGGGTTCTGCCCAAGGCATTTGCCTTTCTCTCTTGTCTTCAGGCTCATTCTCGGGAAGACTTTCATGCTATAGCAAAGTTTAATTCTCTGTGAATTATTTACTGATATCCAGGCACAGTTACACATCATACAGCAGAAACCCACTTTTCTTTAGGGACTAATATTAGATTCACAATAAGCTTCTAAGAATAAGTGCCTTACTATGAGATATAGATATTAATGCAAAAGACCTCATGCTGTGAACTAAATGGGGTGATTTCTACATAGGCTAGTCTCCTCCACCACAGGTTTGCAGACACTTGGATTAAGTCTACCACAAAGTGCAAATAGTCTGTTTAGGATCAAGTCTCTGGAACCTTAAAGGAACAAGCTATTCCCAGTATCCATTCACTCTTTGCAGATCATACTACCATTCTTTGTTTCTCAGCCTGCCTCTTAGAGGCCACAGAGATGTGCCCTGTTCAACCTTCAAAAGAGTAAAACATTTAAGTTTTCACAGGGAATTCCTCAAGATGTCGTTAATGCTGAAGCCTCTCAAGCATGTGGCTGAAGACAGGAAAGAAGGGAAATTAGCACCGAGCAGAACTCCAAACTTTGGAGCTTTCTGGGACTGCAAGCATGTCCAGATCGATACTCTGGTTTGCCTTAATTTGAAAAAGAGCTGATAATATTAGACTAAATATAAGAATGTGGAGGAACTACATTTGGAGATTTGTGCCTGGGGCTGCTAGAGAAGAATGATATGAAGGCCATTCTTTAGAAAAGAGGCTAGCGACTCCTTATTAAACCAAAAGTAGTTAACTTGTAAATTGAGCAGATTGACATCTTGGCAGTTGCTATTTTCTTTCCTGGTCTAGCCCATTTCTTGGTCATGAGCCAAAGAGTTCTGTGTCAAAGATGAAAGAAACATGGACTGTTTGGTCATGAAGATCTAGCCTCTTATTCCTAAGGTAACCCTGTCTAGTATGACTATGACAATTACTTTTTTTTTTAATTTTTTATTTAACTTTTATTAAATACACTTTATTCCTTTTGTATCCCCCCATAAGTCCCTCCCTCCTCCCCTCCCGGTCCCACCCTCCCCCCC
>REGO01001810.1:1842-16223 GCA_010120015.1 Rhombomys opimus | reverse complement strand
ATGACTGATTTGGAGGAAGGTTTAGGCTGGGAGAACAAGCAGGCGGTGAGCACATCTCAGCACTCCGCATCTGAGGCACCCAGGGATTCGGATGGAAAGGCAGGTTCACCTCTACCACACTGGCCAGTCCCAGGGCACAGGGCTCTCAGACCTCCACCTGAGATGGATGCTCAGCCAGAGTCCTAACCCTGCCCTATGGAAGCCTGCTACAACGCTGCTCCTGCAGCACCCCACCCCATGAGATCCTGTAGGTCTCTTTGCCTGATTCTTGTCACTCACTGGCCTGCCCCAGGCATTGGATTCCAAAGGGCCCCCCCAAGGGAACTGGGGCCCCAGACCCTCCAGGTTTCTGCCCACTGCCCTGGCAGGCAGCACAGGCACCTGAGCCCCACAGCAATAGCAGCCCTACACTGACCTCTTCGTCCAGCTCCTGGCGCTGCCCACTGGGTATGGATCCACAAGAGGGCTGCCAGCTGAGGGAGCAGTTGCCTGGCACCCAAGGGAGCAGTTGCCTGGCACCATCATAGAAAGCACCCAGCCGAATGCCTGGGACACGTGACTGTGACGAAAGAATTGACGCATGCGCACCATTCTCAGGTTTCCCTGTGGTGGAGCTTCTGCTCCCAGCAACTTGGCAGGCTAGAGCGCCCGATGACCTCAGTTTCCTCACCTGAGCAACCCTTTTTTGTTGAGCTGGCAGCACTTATCCCACACACACACTTAGGGAAGGTCAAAGTTATGGTATTTGTTTCCTTGCCTGCCTCTGTGCTTCAAGTCTCAGCACATAGTGGCCCCTTTTGATGCCCCAGAGCCCTGGAGCATCCCTTAAATTCCTAAGACACTTATCTTTTGCCCTATGCTGTCATGACTTGTCTCCAAGGCAAACTAGAGTCCCCTGAATATGGCCATCCCTTGTTCTCCATAGCAGGCCCCTAACCTTGGGCTTGGCCTCAAGATTAGGATACAAAGGGCACCACAGCACCTGGTCCAACATCAAAATATCCCGACTAGCTCTGAGAACTTTGAGCTTTAGCTTCTCAGAGATTTGGTTGCTCTGTCTATAAGATGAAGATGAACAAGAGGCAGATTTAAGTAGCTCTTGGAGTAAGCAGAGTTTCTCGGGAAAAATCATCCATAATCCACTCTCAGGCTGCTGATTCTGAAGCTTCTAACACTCTTGTTTTGAATGGAAAGCCCATTAAGAGAAAAAATTCAGTGATGAGGAACACTTGCTGTTCTTGCAGACACCTTGAGGTCTGTTCTCAGCCACAGCTGAGCAGCTCACAGCAACCTGAAACTCCAATTTCATGGGATTCAACACCATTTTCTGGCCACCATATACACCAACACACACGTGGCATATATGCACACAGACACACGTGTACATAAATTAAAATACCCAGCACAAAAATGATGTTATTGTATTCGGTATCTATTGAATCTAGCATCATACCCTATTCGTAAATATTCGTGAGCTAGCAAAAGCATTAAACATGGATAATGAAATTACCTTGCTTTCAGATTTTCCTGGGACTCCTGTACTTACATGGGTTAGGTAAAGGAGAGACTCCCTAAGTTTTATGCATTAGTCAGTGAGTACAACTTGAGTCATCTATATCACTATGAGATTCAACACCCAAAATAGAGTAAGAGTCTAACTTACTTTGGCAGATACAGCAAAATCTGAAACCGTGGATGATTCAATTTCCAAACAAGAAAAAGAAATGCAATGGGAGCTTGACCTAGAACAGTCTGGAGACACTAATCTATTATTATCTCTTCCTTTAAACCCCCCCCCAAAAAAAAACTTTATTTCATCAAGGCTAAAATTGTCTACATCATTTAAAAAAATGGCCCCATGGAAAGGCAATGAAAAAAGTAACACTACTACTCAATTTCCCTCTCCTCACAAGTGTAGGACTAGCAAAGGGCAACAACCTGCTGCCCCCTCAGACCGCATTCAGCCCCAGCTTCTCAAAGAGAAGGGTACGGGTTTCCCTCAAAATTAAACAATCACAGGCTACATGATCCTAACGGAAATGAAGAATACTGCCTGGCTTGATCTCGTTAATCTCTCTTGCAGGTTTCATATTACCGCAGGATAGAAGACACCTCTGGGGAGAAGCTAAGGGCCCGTGGGGAAAAAATAAGGTTTAGAGCAGCCAGGACCCTTTCTGAAGTTGCTAGCCCCACCAGCAAGGGAAGAAACAGGACTGACAGGCTGTTTCTTCCAAGCATCAATGGCTTTTAGCACTGCTTTGGTTTCATGACAGGGTCTTGCAATGTAGCTCTGGCTGGTCTGGCAACCCATGGCAATCCACCTGCCTCAGTAGTGTGCATGAGGTCTGATTCCCTCTTTCAGTTCTGTTAAAAGTTAATGGCATAGTTCAAGAATATTCACAATAAAAACGTTTTTCAATTGTCCTCACATACTCCTACATCTATCTACTTCCTAATTGACTGTCTCTTTAAGGAACAAAATTAAACATCACCATGCTTATTCTCCCAAAGCGCACACTCCAGAAGTAGTGGGGGACGAACACCATAGAATTTCTACATCCAAAAAAATTTGAAAAAACAAAACAAAACAACAACAACAACAACAACAACAACAAAAACCTCAGTCATTTTGGACATTTACCTAGGTTTTCCCAGAAGCAATGCACAATGAGACCTGAAGAGCATGGAAGGCTCTGAGGGGTCTCCATGGAAAGAGACAGGTGGTGGAGCATGTTTTACAAAAAACACGGGCCCTTGAAACCTCCCTGCTTGTTTCATAAGGCATTTTGGGCCTTTTTCATCTACTCTTAGTCTCAAGCAGCCTGAAAAAATTACTCACAAGATTGTGGTATCTAAGAGAGACCCCTGTTGGAGGAATGTTTTGACTGGAAGAACAAGCAGGCAGTGACCCCATCTCAGCACTCTGGGTCTGAGACACCCAGGGATTCTGGCTGAAATGCAGGTTCACCGTTTCCCAGCCATCATCATCCTATGCCATGGCAGAGAAAGAAAGGCAAATCCATGGCAGTGGGATCTTGAGGTAGCTACATGTTTACCTCTCAGTAGACAAGGAAACATAGATTATGCATCTCACCTGCACCCTACCCTATAGATTCATCTCCTCCAGGAAGGGCCTACTCTCCAAAGGTTTCACAGCCTCCCATTATAGTGACACCAAATGGGGACCTAATCTTCAAACATGAGCCTGTGAGGGACACTTTACCTCTAAATATTCACTCCATCCTGAACTCCTCTCAGGCAGCTGTTGTGGCCCTGTGTCTGGATCCCTTATTGTGTCAAAGACTCACACAGTGATAAGCAGAAGTTTTCTAAGACTATATTTGTCCCTCCCCTCAGCCACCTTGTGCCAACCTCACATCCCATTAAATGTACCAAGATACATGCATGTTACAACATAAACATTATTTAGTGGTGGAAATAGTTCTGAATGGGCTTCCTGATGTTGTTTGGAAATTAAATAGGATGCCTGTCTTCATCTAGAATTACTCAGTCCTCAGGCCTTGTGTATACCTCGGGGCTATGAGGTAAAGATCCTTAAAAATTGTTTGCAAATGCAACAACTGTTACAGTGTCACTTCAATTTGTATATGGTTGACAGTGCATTCTTTTCTGCCTATACTTAAATACTTATTTGATTTTGTCATTATTTTTAATATTTTGGGCATGCTTCTCTCTGGAGTAGAAAAGGTTGTGGGTCTTCAGTTCTTTCTTATGGTGCCTATAAAATCATTCACACACTTATATACCTACATTCATGCACAAATATGCATACACATAATACACACATACACATACATATTTACATACATACTCACACGTGCATACATACATATACACACACATACACACATATACACACAAGTACCCTGAGTTTTTCTAGATTTGGTTTTGTTCTATTTTCTGTCTGGGAGTGAACTTGTATAGTAAAAACATATAATGAGAAAAAGATTTTCCAGTTTTGCTCCTCCCAAGACACAGGCACAAATGCAAATTATTGTGAATGCTCATTATTCCAGAATGACCTGTTTGTCTGTGTTCCCATCTCCCTTGGTCTTTCCTCTAGCCCTTGTCTCAGGGTGCAAGTCTCAGAATAGGACAAGTTAAGGATTTAGAATAAATAGTGTGAATTATGTCCATGGCAGTGATAACCCTTGACAGACACCATGGCAACTGGTGAGGGACCTCCAGAAGTAAGCAGACCCACAGGGAAGGGGAGAGGGAGAGAGAGAGCAGTGTGTGGTTTTCTCTGTGGTGAAACAGTGGTAATAGGATAAAGAGGCAACAGCCATCTTGTGAGCAGAACTGAACAGTGTCAGCAGTGAGGCTTGAGCTTTGTGAGCCTTTCCTCCTAATGCCCTCACTACAGCTGGGTGTTGTCACCACACAGGTAAAGTTTCTGCAGCCAGAGCCTCCTCACTGCCCCTGCCTGTGTAGGGAGTTACATTTCTGTGTCTGGCATTAAGCTGGATCACCTCTGTCTTTGTATTAGTCCTCTTTGTAGCTTTTCAAAAGTAAGAACGTGATTATAATCATTATTTACCAAATCCATTCATTCTTATGGGAAATGGGGCACTTCTATCATACTCTTCAAATTCATTATCGTTGTTTGCATGGAATCTTACTATGAAGTCCAGGCTCTTCTTGAATTTGCAATCCTCCTGTCTTAGCCTTCTACATGCTGGGATCGAAAGTAAGCACCACCATGCTAGGCTCAATTTCATTCATCTTGTCATTTATTGTAATATTTATGTGAATGCAGTACTCCTTCAGGTCAAGACCATATCCACTAAAGCTATTAAACATATCAACGGTGTTTCTTCTTTGCCAGGTATGTGCTCACCTGACCTGTGTATGACAGCTCATTGAATTAGGGCCAAAACTCTCTGTGCAGAAGAGGAGCCTACTGACAAGCATTTGGGGACGGTGTCCTCAAATGCACAGAGTTCTTTTGATTTGTTGTGGGTGTGGGAGGTATATGTGTGGGTGTGGTAGCAGTACACAAACTTTGGAGGTCAGAGTTGTTCTTCACCATCTTTGAGGCTTACCTAGGCTGGGACCTTCCAGGTCGGAGCCCAAAGGTTACAGGTGAGTGAGTCGGATCTAAACTCAGGCCCTCATATTACAAAACAAGTATGAGCTATCTCCCCAGTCCTAGATGTGTAAGATTATCAACCATAAGTGTTGATGCTGCCTGTACCTGCTTAACATACCCATTACACAGATGGAGGGGCTGAGGCAGAAAAGGAGTCAGAGAAACTCTCTTAGTTAAGGGTTTAACCAACATTTTAATAACTATACAGGAGCATTTAAAGTTTTATTTTAAAACATGAAAATTAATTAATTCAGCTCAGGAGTGGGCTAGAATATATAACACTTTGAAAAGTGTATGAATTATAGAATTATTTCTGGGAAATTCATTCCAGCACACTAAACTAGATTCCAATTAGTTAAATACTTCCAGATTGACTCTAAAGAGGCACTGTCATATTCTTAATAAATGTTGATGTATCACTTAGAATAGGGACGAAACACGTAGTAAATTCTTAAAATGAAAAAGAGCTGGGTTTGTTTAGGTTGTCAAGTGTCTGACTATTTTTTTAACAAGTTGTCTTAGTCAGGGTTTCTATTGCTGTGGAGGGACACCATGACCACAGCAACTCTCATAAAGGAGAGTGTTTAACTGGGTCTGGTTTACAGTTCAGAGGTTTAGTCCATTATCATCATTATGGCAAACATGAGAGCATGCATGCAGACATGGTGTTGGAGAAGGAGCTGAGAGTTCTACATCTGAATCCTAACACAGCATGAAGAAACACAGAGAAAGACACTGGGCAGAGGTTGAGCTTCTGAGAGCTCAAAGCTCACCCCCAGTGACACGTTCCATCCAACAAGGCCATACCTCCTAATAATGCCACTCCCTAGGCATTCAAATATATGAATCTCTGGGGACCACCAATGAAGCTGTAGGCTATGGGGTAGCTTGGAAATTTGTTTGCTAAACAGTTTCTTCACAGATGACACCACATTCCAAATGAGTGTAAGACAATTTAGAGTTGAATTCAACTGACCAAGGTTTGATTGTCCTATAAAAGGCAATATCAAGAAAGTTTTTGGCAGGAGCTACAAAATAAAAATTTATGATAGAATTCAAATTCAGGATAACACAGACTATAAAGCTAATTTTGGCCTAATATGCCTGGACTCTATGGCCAATTCCCAAATATCACAAAAATGAATGAAAAGGTTAATAGAAAATCTGGTCTACATCTAATTTAATAACAGATGTTCTTGGGTCTGATTTGTATAATTTACTGTTTTTTTTTTTAATCTGGTTGTCTTCTGACCTCCATACATGCAAATGTAGCAAGTGCATGTCGAATACACACACACACACACATTTCTTACTCAGTTTGCAGACAAAAACAAAAAAACAAAAAACCAAAGCAATAACAACATAAAAACACTTTTAACCACATGTGTGTTTGACTGGTCCTGCCTGCTGTTGTCCAATCTTTTTTTTTTTTTTGCAGTGCTAGGGTTGAACCCAGGGTCTCACATAAACATGTACGTGAGCAAGTGTAACACCACCCTGAGCTATAGCTGCAGCCTTCCCATCAGAGCCTGGGAAGAGTTTGTTAGGTCTGTGACTCCCACTACCAAACAACAACATTTTTTTTTTAAATTCCTACTTCTGTTTCAAACTTTCAAAAGTTGATAAAATCTTGTACAAACACACTGGAAATCCATCTGGCGCTTTCTCAGACAACTAGGAATACTGCTTCCTCAAAATCCAGCCATACCACTCCTAGGCATATCCAAAAGAGGCTCAAGTACACAATAAGGACATTTGCTCAACCATGTTTGTATCAGCTTTCTTTGTAATAGCTAGACACTAGAAACAGCCCAGATGCTCCTCAACTGAAGAATGAATGTAGAAATTGTGGTACATTTACACAATGGAATATTACCCAGCAATGAAAAATAAGGAAATCATGAAATTTGCAGGTAAATGGTTGAACCTGGAAAGGATCATCCTGATTGAGCTGTCCCAGAAGCAAAAAGACACACACGGTATACACTCACTCATATAGACATGTAATATAGGATAAACCTACTAAAATCTGTACATCTAAAGAAACTAATCAAGAGAGAGGACCCTAACTAAAATGCTCAATCCGGAAAGGCAAAGAGGCAGGACATCAGAAGAAAAAGAAAACAGGAAACAAGGTAAAAACCCACCACTGAGGGCCTGTGAAAGGCTCTGCCCTGCAGACTATCAAATCAGATGCTGAGACTTATGTCTAACTGTTGGGCAATGTGCATGGAATCTTATATAAGAAGTGGGAAATAGTAAGATCTGGAGAGGACAGGAACTCCACAAGGAGAGCAACAGAACTAGAAATTTGAACACAGGGGTCTTCCCAGAGACTCATATTCCAAACAAGTACCATGCATGGAGATAACCTAGAACACCTGCACAGATGTAGCCCATGGCAGTTTAGTATCTAAGTGGGTTTCATAGTAATGGGCAGAGGGATTGCCTCTGACATAATCTAATAGGCCTGCTCTTTGTTCACCTCCCCCTGAGGGGGGAGCAGCCTTACCATGCCACAGAAGATGACAATGCAGCCACTCCTGATGAGATCTGATAGACTAAGTTCAGAAGGAAGGAGAGGAGGACCTCCCCTATCAGTGGACTTGGGGAGGGTCATGCATGAAGAAGAGGATGGGAGGTGGGATCGGGAGGGGAGGAGAGAGCGGTTTATGGGGGGATACAAAGTGAATAAAGTATAATTAATAAAAATAAAAGAGTTGATACAATCTCTCTATCTCTTTATACATATACTGTTTTTTCAAAACAGGGTTTCTATGTGTAGATTTGGCTATCCTAGAACTCACTCTGTAGAGGAGTCTGGACATTAACTCAGAGATCTGCCTGCCTCTGCCTCCCAACTGCCCAGATTAAAGGCATGTGCCACCACTGCCCAGCATATACATATACACACACACACACACACACACACACACACACACACACACACACACACATATATATATATACACATATATTAATATATATTAAAAGTTTAATATACCTACATATATATATATACTGCAAAATTTTAGAACTGCTTTTGGAGAAATGATGAAACTATTTTATTTAGAGTCTACCATATTTAGAGTCTACCATATTCCAGACTTTGTGATAGTTTATTTGCTATAGGAAAGAAAACCCACAACATTCCAGAGAGCCTCAGGGATTTCAGGATATTGAACTGACTAGAATTCTCTATTCCAATCTATGGAATATTCTAGCTTCACACAAATCCATTGTATAAGTATCTAGGAATAACTTGTTTGTCTTCCAAGTGGGGAAAGCACAGCAGTGACTGTTAGTCATGATAAAAGCTTACCTAACATGTGTCATTTTTTTGAGAACCAATATTAATTTCTTTTCTATTGTGCTAAAACATGATGTCATACTAACTTATGGAAGAAATAGTTTATTTGAGTTTAGCGCTCTGGTTTAACCTTACCTAACTTAAGGTTTATGAGTCTGTGATGGCAGAGCAGAGGCATGGGCACAAGCAGAAAGCATGGCAGCAAAAAAAGTAATTTGAGAACACACTTCAAGAACCACAAGCATGAAGCAAAAAGAGTGACCTGGGAAGTAGAGTGAGGCCTTAAGCACTCAGCACCCACTCCTAGAAATATACTTACTCCCAAACCTCCTCAACCAGAGTCATTGGTTTTGCAAGCTACCTCCTTCAGCACACTAAGTAGCTGGGTGACAGGTCAACACTACCAGGCCCAGATTGACAAAATAATGTAGAAGCAAAAAATTGGGAATTCAAAGTTGCTTTCAGCTACACATAGTGATTTCAAGGACAAACTGGGATACAGGAGGCCCTATCACAGTGGTTCTCAACCTTCCTAATTCTGAGACCCTTTAACAGTGTTCCTCATGTTGTGGTGAACCCCAACCATAAAATTACTTCATTGCTGTTTTGTAACCGTATTTTTGTTACATTTATGAATCATAATGTAAATATACAGGTTATCTAATATGTGACTCCTATGAAAGACTCATTTGACCCTCAAAGGGGTTGTGACTCACTGTTTGAGAGCTGCTGCCCCATCAAAAAGTACAAAGGAGAAAGGTGAGTGGAAAGCACAAAGAAAATGAGAAAGGGTGGAAAATGCCTAGATTATTTTGTCAAGCTGGGCCTGGTAGTGTTGACCTGTCACCCAGCTACTTAGTGTACTGAAGGAGGCAGCTTGCAAAATCAATGATTACATGGGCAACTTATATAGACCCTGTCTCAAAAAATTAAAACAGGCTAGGAATATAGCACAGCAATAAGCCATTTAGCCAGAAGGCATTGAAATGTTACTTAAAAAATAAAAATCACATTCTGCATTCTACCCTGGAGTTTTTTCCTGTCTCCTAAATGATTTTTTAAATATGTGTTCGTTATAGTTCTTGGTATTATAAAGTTCTATGGCTTGCCTAAGATACAATGCCATGTATCCACAACTAGAGTACCACAGCACACAAGATATTTTACTGTCTGAAAATACCCTCTATACTTAGTCTCTCGACTCTGCTATTCCAATGTGATCCCATTCCTTGGACAACCACACTTTTTCACTGCCTCTACTCTTTTTCCCCTTTCTACTTAGTCCTTTTAGACAGGTTGCCTTCACTTAGGAATATGGAGTTCAAATTTGACATGTCTGCATTCCCTGATGGCTCACTTCATTAGTCATTGATCATATCCCATTACATCAAACTTCTTGGGTCTCTTGATCCCATCTGTCACTAATTACTGAAAGATATCTTGGTTGCTACCACGTTAAAGATCATCAGTAAATTTGGTGCAAACATTGACCAGCAGAGAAGGTTTAGGTATTCAGATGAGCTAGGTAAATATTTGGGTATACTGCTAATGGGAAGTAGGATAAACATATAGTTTGCTGTGTTAGTACAGCCAACCATCTCCAAAGTGGCTATATCATTGTGCATGCCCACTAACAATAATTGGAGGTTTTGTTGTTAGGTAGCCACACCAACATCTGGCACACTCTCAGGTTATGGTCAAAATTTAGCCATTCTAACATGTGTATTTCCTGTTTGGGGTTTGGTGTTTGTTTTGTTTTTAAAGAGGCTTTTCATTTCAATTAAGTAGGTGTCAAGAACACACCCTCAAGGAGAATCTCAGGCTGCAGAGTCAGACATGTGCAATGCTAGCACAAACACCAGTGGGGACTGACCTAGGCTGGCAGATCATTAGAACTGTGACAGCTGTGTTGTTACAAAGTTCCACACTCCTAAGTAATTACCCCAGCCTCACACTCCCAGGGTCCGGTTATTTATAACGCACAGTTGTATGGAAAACAAGGTTTTCTCCACAGTGCATTTGTGGCATTGCACTGTGGCATCCTGTTGTCTTCTTATAGAACACACTATGTGAAGACTTCACTTTTACAGTTCATCTAATTTTCTGAATCTTTCATTGAGAATTTTTTTTCTTCTTCCAGGAGAAGCTTACCAGAGAATCTCTTAAAAGGCCTCAAATGCCCTTGATTTCCTTCATAAGCCTATCCTTCCACCATCCTTAAAAGCAAAGCCATGGCCTTGGCCTTTCATCAGTATCACAGTCCACTTTCCATGCTACTACACTAGCAGTCAATGTGGTAAAAGATCACTGCCATGATCTCATCACCTGGTCTTTCTCAGTGCCACCTACTTTATGTTCAGAAATCTTCAGTAAACCTGTTTCAGTTATTCTAAAAGGATCATCCACTTCGTCTTCATTCACGTTAAGCTTTTTAAGCTTGGTGAGTTTATTTTTCAAAGAAAATGGGAGGCCATTAGATGTAGTCAAAGTCAGCTCTCGACTCTGCTATTCCAATGTGATCCATGTCCACACCAACCTACCTCTCATGGTCTATTTCTCCTCTCCAGGACCTACTACCTGTGTTCTGCAAAGACTGCTACTGGTCTTTACCTCATCAGCCCTCAAACTAAGTATCTTTAGCAATATCTTCTTTAATTTTACCTCACCCTTTGAGAACACAACGTCCCCACAATTTACTCTCTTTTATCACAAAGTTCAGTGGCTCCGTGTGATAAACCATTGTCCCTGTCAGTATTGTATTAAGTTTGGTATTGAGTAACAATTTTACCTTGACCTAAAATCATAGTCTTATACCAATTTAAAAATCACTTCAGTTTTACTTACAAACTGAATGAAGACTGATGCAGAACTAATACAACTGTTGTCACATTACTTTCAAAGCCTTGATTATGTGGGATTTCCATCTACCCTGATTATATCAGAATCTAGACCTCAGCTAAAATGTAACCAAATATCGGCCATTAAAAACAGAGATATTTTTCCCTTAACCCTCTAAAGATAATCTTTCTATGTTCCTCAAGCATGCCCTCTCTGCCGCATCCTCTCTACTTGGAACCTCTACTCATTCTTTCAACTCCTGACAGCTGGGTTTATTTCCCTCATGAAATACAGAGGTCTATCCCTAAGGCTACAATGGTCTTATTCCAAAACCAGTGATCAATTTTCCAGGTCTATCCACTACACACTACACTATCCACTGTATACGGGACCTCTTTCTCCTTTCTAATTTCCACATCTCAGGTCCCATGACACTACTCTCCTTTACACCCAGATACCTCAAAATAGTTTCTTCTTGGGCCTCCATCTGCCTGTTAATGATGCATTAATGTTCTGCTTCTGCCATAGCTCTCTCCCTCCATACAGTAAAACACTGTCAGTTCAACTACCTCCTCAGGGTAAGTCCTAAAACAGTGCTAACAGTAATCCCTCTTCCCATGCTTCAGATGACTTACAAACCCTTCCCAGGAGGAAGGTCCTCACATTGTCCCTAATGAAGAAAGCAGGGCTCAGACTGTGGGGTACCATAATAGTCTGCATTTTATTACTACTCTCAATCCAATCTAAGCCAACACATGTGTTATGATTTTACTTGTGAATTGTCCTTCACAAGCACGTGTTTAAAATTGGTCCCTCGCTGTGAGATCTATCAGGGAAGTATGTTGGAACCTTTAAGAGGTGGTATCCATTGAGTTGCAATAAGTGAGTGGTGGAGGGTGGATCAGAGGTATTTCCTGATTCATAGGACAGAGTAATCAGCCTCAGAGTCCTTTTGCCTCCAAGAACCCCAACATGCCTTCCCCACTATGGAGGACTGTGTAACCCTCAAAAGGATAAACAGAAATAAACCAATCCTCCCCCACGTTGTTTCTGCAACTCATTTTCTCACAGTGTTGAGAAAAGTAACTAATCCAACATGTTAGCACCCTGTGTGAAGATTACTAACTCATATAGTAACACCCGTGAAAAGCTCTAGACAATGAACTGTGTGGTAGCTCAGCAGGCATCATACCTCCCCAGAGCTTCAAATGAGAAAGAAAGATAAACCCGTTCCAGAGCAAAGATCCAAAATCTGCAACTGTAGCTGAGTCTCAGCTACAGAATTGGTACAGCTTTGTGAATTTCCATGGCTGAGATCACTTAAAGACCCTTGATTCCAGAACACTTACTCAGCTCCTTCTGTGAGGCTTTTTTTTTCTTTCAGCATCTCCTGATTTCCATGAAAATCTCATATTAAGATTTCAATTTCTAGGGCCTGGCATGGTGGCACACACCCTTAATCCCACCATTCAGAAAGCTGAGAGGTAGATGGACCTCTGAGTTCAAAGCCAGCCTCGTCTATATAGTAAATTCCAGGCCAGCCAAGGCTACATTGTGAGATCCTGTTTCAGAAACAAACAAAAGATTCTCATTTGCAATTATCCTCAAGGATATTATAATGCAGTGCTCACATCTTCCAAACCAATTTGATTCAAGGTTTACTTTAAGAAATCAATAGAGCAGGGAGATGACAAGATGGCAGTGCCAGGAGAACAAGGCTTCTGAGGAGCAGGACAACATTTCCTGTACAGCGACCAAGAGACTAAACTCTGGGCCCTAAAAAAAACAGAGATCATGTTTCCCAGGTGAGAGGAAATTCCCATGGCATGGGAATCAGTCAGGACCACTCTCAGGAACCCAGCCAGAACCCGGAAGAGATCCTGGGTCACACAGGCACTAGGTCCCCAGACCTGAGCCACATGCCTGTCTGTCCTGATCACCTTCCCAGGATGATTGGTGGGTACAAAAAACACCACAGACTAGGAGTCGCTGTCACGTGAGAATCCACAGGGAAGGAAGGAAACTGTACTGACTTAAATCACCCAGTCCTTCCCTGGAAAAAGTCTCACAGAACAGCAGCTCCAAGCCGCCATCACATAACTGGGCTCCAGCAGCAGGCACGAGCAGTTGCTGCTCTCCAGCTTTCCAACTACGTGCCCCAGGGCAACAGAGACTGGGAGTCACTGTCAGGAGAAATCCTCACAGGGAACTAAGCAAAGAGGACAGACTTAGGCCACCCAGTATATTCCTGGAATAGGTCCCACAGACCGGCCCAACCCAGGCACCTGCTGTGCACCCGATAGACTGCTGTTACCAGGAAAGCGGTACCCACCCACCACAGACAACCACTTGGGGCTAGGACACAGAGCCCCAACCTCAGACCTACAAAAGCTCAGAATTCCAGAGAACAACCCCTAGATAAGGCTCCAAGGGCAACTATTTATCCCTAACAAAACTGACCAAACCAAGGAACACACAGGTTACAGCAGCAGATCATTAAATTTAGAGCAAGAAACCCAGAAGCAGGGCAGCTGTCTTCAGGACTTCCCTGGGTGAGAGGAGAACCCTATCAACTAACAAAGACCACAGTTACCACTCAGGTCTCTATCCCTGAGGGGAGCAGGGCCAACTCCTGAAAAACGCCAGCCATCCAGGGACTATACCCAAAAAGCTGAGAAGACTTCCCTCAAGAAAAACCAGCTTTCTGCCCAGGGGATTCTATCCACCACAAGATCCCCAGGAACCACCAGAAACCAACCCCAAACACGTAAGATAGCCCAATGGGTAGAGGCCAGCATAAAAGCTCAACCAACAAAAGACAGAGTAATATGGCATCTCCAGAATCCAGTTATCCAGAGGCAAATAGCCCTGGACACCCCAGCATAACTGAAATCCAAGAAGATGATCTAACAACTATGCTCATGATGATGATAACAGAGGAAACAAATAAAATACGTAAAAACCTAGAGGAAGATAAACTCAAACAGAATATTGCCATCCGTAAAGAAATAGAGGAAGTTGCAGCCAAACAGTTTATGGCCTTTAGAAAGGAAATACTTAAAGCACTGAATGAAATAAAAGAAACAGAGGTTTGTTCAAACAAACAGCTGAAAGAATTGA
>REGO01001809.1:0-23139 GCA_010120015.1 Rhombomys opimus | reverse complement strand
TCCTTTTTATCTGATCCTGTTTTATCAGGTATCTTCAGGACTGGCTGCAAAGTAATCCTCTGTGACGTAGCAGGACTGCTCCTCCCTTGGGGGATGGGGAAGTCAAAGACCCTGCCACTGAGTTCCTGTCAGAGATAGTCCCTGTTCCCCTTACTATGGGAAACCAGTTGGTTACTGAGCTACCACGGGCTTCATCCGAGCAGAGGTTCTAGGTTATATCTATACATGAACCTTGGTTGAGTGTCAGTCTCAGAAAAGCCCCCTGTGCCCAGATATATTTGGTCCTTGTGGAGCTCCTATCCTTTCCACGTCATACTAACTCCCCCTTCTTTCATATCACTCCCTGTACTCTGCCAAAGGTTTCGTTATGCAAATATGTCTTTAAAAAAAACAATTTCTCTTACAATTTTATAAACTCTGTCTGGATCATGTTCACCCTTCCCCTAAATTATCTATGGAATGGGTCTTTTTGTATTCAAAGTTCCCCTGGTTCTCTTTTTCTGCCATAACCATGCTGATCTGCAGATTGCTGAGCTGAGCACTACGTGGCCACATTGTCCAACACCGTGAACATCTCAAGCCCCACACTGAATTTGTACCTTGGCCTGGAAAGCAGCGACAGCTCTGTGACACACGACTCCATGAACAGTATGAGAACTGGAGTGCACACAACAGGCCACAGGAGAGGAGTCGCGAACATGAGGTGCCTCTGCTGAACGTGGCATGGGCAGTTAGGGCATGCAGGGATTAAGGAGAAGCCAGGCCTGATCCTAGCAAGAGTGTTGCCCCAAGGAACAGGAGTAAAAATGACACTGACGACAGGTCATAGGGAGATGGGGATGGATAAAGTTGCTAAGAAAAAGAGAGGGATGGGTTCCCTGCAGGAAATTGTTTAGCAGTCCCGGGGACATGAACAGTAGTGGTTTTTTTGTTTGTTTGTTTGTTTGTTTGTTTTTTTCTTCCATCCTCATCCTTCCTTTGTGCTCATCCTCAAGATGAAACTGAACAAGAAGCTCACAATCAGGTGTTCAGTATGTCTCTGCTGCTCTTCATCCTCTCTGAAGCATTAACAAGTACCCTTTCCAAACCATCTCCTTGTAAGGATCCCACACTGTTGCATGGCTGTATAGCCTGGACCCACGAAGGAGACTTCAAAAGGATGCTCAGAATGGGAATGCTGAGCACTCAGCCACACAAATCTGGAGATGAGCAGGTAATAAACTCAACAGGGCTATCAGTATTTTCTCCTGGACATTGGAGTGACGAGGACTGATCAGGTAGAAAAAGAGAACACCTCTTTAAGAAAATGACTACAGAATCTGGAGCCTGTCCAAGCCACAGAATTAGGGAAAGGAGAGGCAGGCCCTTGGGAAGGGCAGTTCCCCTTTCTGGGGAGAACCTGAAGTGTAACCATTTGATGACGAGCACCCAGTCTCCAAAGGCCTTACCCTGTGTTCCAGTCCATCTGGCCAGGCAATGTGGCCCTGGCCATAAACACAGTTGCAGCCACAGAGAGGAGATGCCATGGCTTTCACCTTCACAGTCCTGATCTGTCTGGGTGAGATATGAGAGTGGGAGGAAACACTATGATCCAGAAGGGGCGTGTAGCACAGTTCAAGACTTTCCCAGCAGAAGATTCCAGGGGTACAGGAGGTTTTCTAGAGAAAAAACCTTGCTCATAACTCAGGCGAGCAGATCCTGAATAGGAAACTCTTTTTCCAGGACTGAGTGTGAGACCCAGGATCCCAGTGCTGGCAGGTAAGTGTGTACTCAACTTTCCCAGGGCCTTCCCCTTCATGGTAGGCAGTAAGAATGGGAGCAGCCGCTGTGGGATAAGCTTTGTCATACTGGGAGTGTGCAGGAGCTGAGGGCTAGGATCAGATCGGTAATGTCCCAGAACACCCATTTTCTGACTTTCTTTTTGTAGGAGACTTACCAAAGCCCATCATCTAAGCCGAGCCAAGCTCTTTGGTCTATAGGGGAATACAAGTGTCCATTTCATGTATGGGGACTTCGGATGCATGGAGGTACCTTCTTTATATAAAGAAATTTGATCATAGACAGCACAAACAAACCTCTTCAAACCATGGGGAGAAAGCTCTGTTCCTCATAAGCTCTGTTGGAAAGCATGATGGAGGCCAATATTCCTGTATCTATGAGACCACTGCTGGCTGGTCAGAATACAGTGACATTCTGGAGCTGGTGGTGACAGGTAAGAGGAGATTAACTAACTCTATAAGGAGGTGTCTAGTCGTAGGATATTCCTCTCCGGCAGCCCAGCCGTGCTTGACATGGTTGGGCTATTGTGGACACGTTTAAAACTCTGACCCTTTCTCTCCAAGGAATCTTTGACAGCAAACCCAGCCTATCAGCCTTGCCTGGACCTGGGGTGACCTCAGGAGAGAATGTGACCCTCGAGTGTTTCTCACAGGAGGAATATGACAGGTTCATTGTGACCAAGGAAGGAGAGCAGAGGCACTTCACGAGCATGAAGTCACAGAAGACATCTGTTGGGCAGTTCCAGGCCCTGTTCGTTCTGAGTTCTGTGACTCCCAGCAGTAGTGGGACATTCAAATGTTATGGCTACTATGATGCCAACCCACAGGTTTGGTCAGAACCTAGTGACCACCTGGACATACGCATCTCAGGTGAGGCAGCCCCACTACTGAGCCAATCATATTTTGAAACACTAAGTTCCTTTCCTTGAACACTGCTGGGAGGTGGTTGAAGAGAATTTCTAGACCCTGAGTCAGAATGCCAGAGTGTGAGAAGTAATTGTACTAGCAAGGAAGCTGAGGGGAGAAAATGCTTGGCAGGAACTGGCTTCTTAGCTTCCTGCTTGTGTTTTTTTTTTTTTTTTTTTTTTTTTTTTTTTCTGTCTAGGAAGCACACCTTGCTGACTCAGCAAAACCATGTCTTCATCCTCTGGTGTTCTTATGCTGGCTAATATAGACTTGTCCTGGCCAAGGGAGCGAGAACTTATCTCTCTAGAACTGTGGGATACACATCCAGGCTGAGCTATCCTAGACTAACTTCATCCTTGTCCCTGTGAGCCTGTTTCGTGAGCACCAGTTATAGATGCTGGGGTGGACACAACCTCTGCTCTGGCAGTCAGCACTAGGTGACCCCATGGACATCCATTTATGAGTGAGAAGCCCTGGAAGTCAATACAGGGACCCAAAATTAAAAAAAAAAAACAAACATCTCCATAAATCCAAGAGAGGGTAGACATGATGAGAGTAGGGTGTCTCAGAAAGCGATGGATTGATTCTATGACAGGAGAGAGAAGGAAGAATAGGGTCAGGAAAAATAAACATGGAAAAAGACCAGTTTCTCACTGACAGCACAGAGGATGGTGGACTTTCTCTCATTTACCCTTGTCTCAAGCAGATTCCACAGCATACCACATCTTTCAGTGCAGTCTGGCCACTCAGTACCCCCAAGAAATAATGTTATCCTGATGTGTAGGTCAAGGAACACAGTGGACCCTTTTATTCTGTACAAAAAGGGAATAGTACATCAATCTCTGCACCTAAGATCAAAGTTTTGATCTCAGCAATTCCAGCAAGAATTCTCCCTGAGTGACCATGGCACTCAGGAGTATCTAGAGTTGCTACAGTTTGCAAATCTTGTTGCTATGCCCATGGTCACACCTTAGTGTCCCTGGGGAACTCTTGGGTTCCTGTGTGATAACCTAGAACTCTATGAGCTGAATGGATCACTTAGGATCCTGCATTAAAAAAAATTCTTGGCTAGTATCTAAATGAGAGACTCTGGGTGAATTTGGTCAGTGGGATATTCACCCTTCATGAGGATGGAGGCCAACAGTAGGATTCACTAAGGAATGCTCTCTGCCCCTCCCCTTCCCCATTTCACAACGAACTGCAGAAGGTCCAGGGTACTCAAAAGGAGTTATTGGCAGCCATAGGTGAGTGAGTAAAAACAGTGCAAGCCTCTGCTCAGATCTTTTGCTGGAAGCTACCACTATCCAACATCTTCCATGACACTCCCCCACACCTGGATCCTACATTGTCCACATTAAGCACGAGAAGAAAAGTGATGGAGAACAAACTATATCAAACGGATCTGCTTCCTACTTGGCCTGAACAAAGAGAAGTTTCTATGTCTGCTGGGAGAAGCAACATCTGAACCATTTTGATAGTAAGATACAGGAGCTTGCCCTTAGAGGAGATTATTTCTCACTTCTAAGAATCTAGAAGATAAATGTCCCTTCCCTGTACCTATCTTGTCCCTGGAAACTCAGGACAGGCGAGGGAGCTCTTCATAACATGCAGGGTATGTATAAGTGAAGCATTCAGAAGCAACACACATTTGAGAGACCGTGATCCTGCTGAGCACGCCAGAGATGCCATACTCAGAGCACGTATGAGGATTAGAGAATGGGAGTCACGTAGTTTCTCTAAAAAACTACGTGGGGGGGAGGAGGTCACTGCCTGGAACACCTTTGTCAAACTGTTCAATCTGAATTTTCTGCTTTCAGTTGTGTTTATTTGTGCTTTCACTTACTGTTTATTTGAAACTTTCCAGTAAATACCTTCTGGCAGATGTTTTGTTTAAGATGTTTTTTCTTAAAGTCACCAGAGTCTAAGCTTATTACAAATTTTATAAAATCAGGTGATATTTTAAAATATGTTCAGGGCTGAATGGCTGAGACTGAAGAACCTATCTGGGTCTTATCTCTGTAGAAAGATTATTTCTCCCTTTCTCAGCAGCCCATAATTGCCTGAAGATATTTATCTCCTGTTCAAGACTTGTGAGATTTCCCCTATCCACACTGCTACATTAAAGTATATTTTTCATTATACAGACTTTTTTTCAGTAACCATAGTGTTAAGAATTTATGAATGCAACTCTCATATATAAAAGAAGCTATTAAAGCAAATGGCCTGATCCTCTGCCATTTGCAATATTTCCACCATTTCACCAATATTTCTTGAGCCTTAGATGAAAGCATTTTGCTGTATCTATGACAATTGGGGTTAGGCAAACCACTGTTCATTGTTCTCTGCCTTTTTTTTGGCCAATTGTGGCTTTCTGTGATGGTCTCTATCTTTTGCAAAGGTAAGCTTCTCATATACACAGCAAGGGCTACTTTTATTTGTAGCTATAAGGATAGGTACTTAGGATGCAGCAAGCAATTACATTGCTTTAGGAAATGGTTTTCCTCTAGGTCCTTGGCTACAGTACCAGGCATGAACTCCTTCCCCATTTAGTAACACCGAAGTGCAATTTGGTTGCTGTTCGTTGTTCCTTTTTGTGCACATCTTACCAATCTGGTCATTGTTTTGTTTAAACTGCTGCAACTTTAAAGTCTATGAAGTAAAAACATTTTCCTAGCTATTTTAAATCCATTTACTAATCTACCTAAAGTTCTGAATTTTTACGTGTTTTGTTATTTCACGTCTGTGGTGTCTTCCCTGCATAGGTCTGTGCATCACTTGCATGTCTAGCACCTGTGGAGGATAGACAAAAAACTGCAGCTACTGACAGCTGGGAGCTGCCATCTGTGCTGCAGCTAACTCAACCCCAGCCCTCTGGAAGAGGAGCCAGCGCTCTTCACCACATATGTCAGAACAGTCAGAGCTATTGAAATGTTTCACTGATTTGTTCATAAGGTATTTGAGTTCCCAGTTTCTAAGGAAGCATAGAGGTATCTTGGTTGGAATATATTAATTTATTTCATATTTACATCAGAGTCTATTCTTCAAGTTGCTGCTCAGTTAATGTTTTATAAATTACTGATAAGAATCATATCAATTGCAACAAGACTGAAAATTTATCTAACATGTTTTTCACTGGCATATATCCATGGTGGGTACTGATTGGTTTATAAGGACATTTTTACTCAAACATATTCTGTACAAATTTTGGCACTGTCAATCTTCAGTCTTCCCCTTTTTCTGCCTCCTGTGACAATGAATTCTTCAGTCTTCCTTCTGCATTAATGTGATACACACACACACACACACACACATGTGATAGAAAGAGTCTGCAAATAAGAAGGTGAGAGAAAGAGAAATAGTGACGACACATGATATTTGGTAATTCTGAATCTAACTGATTTGACTTACTACAACAATTTCTTGGTATATCCATTACTACACAGTAATTTCTTTTTCCTGCACACCATTTTTTTTGCTCCAAATATATGTGTATATATATGTCAGATTATACATATTATACAAATATATACATTTACTTCCATACTATCTACATTGTATGTTTACACATCTTCATAGTAACAAGACTTCAACCCATTATTATTACCCTACTAGTAATTTTGGAGCTTTATTTTGTGCTCTATAGATTCACAGCATTACACCTTACAATATGTAGTGAATATAGATAGTGAGTAGGCATTTCGAGTCTTGCTGGCTCTCATTGTATGTGTTTCTAAGGGTATGATGACTAGTTAGTGGGCTACTAAAGAGACATGTATCATCTAGAGAACTAGCTGTGGTATGTACACAGGAGGAGGATGCAGAATGCCAGCCTCTGTTCTCCAGACTTTTAACAGCCTCTAACAACCCAGACTTCACCTTAGGATCTTGGATGATCAACAAACAGAAGAGAAAACCCATTTCATGGTACTTTGAACATTATCATGTGTGGTAGATTAAGCAGAGTGCTCAAGGTTTTCCAGCATTCTGAACTGTGAGTGGTGATTTTATCACTAATCCTGATTCCTTGGGATTCAGATAAATTGTTGTTATACAGTGACTTAGTCATGTGTTTTGACCTTAGAATACCAGAGGGATTTTTAAATTAAATTTTTATTTTTTATATTAATTAAAGTTTATTCACTTTGTATCCCAGCTGTAGCCCACTCCCTCATCCCCTCCCAGATTCTCCCTCTCTCCCTCATCTCCTCCTATGCCCCTCTCCAAGTCCACAGATAGGAGAGGTCCTCCTCCCCTTCCATCTGACCCTAGCTTATCAGGTCTCATGAGGACTGGCTGCACTGTCTTCCTCTGTGGCCTGGTAAGGCTGCTAAACCATCAGGGGGAGGCAGTCAAAGAGCTATCCACTTAGTTCAGGTCAGAGACAGGCCCTGTTCCCCTTACTAGGGTACCCACTTGGATACTGAACTGCCATGAGCTACATCTGAGCAGGGGTTCTAGTTTATATTCATGAATGGTCCTTGATTGGAGTATCAGTCTCAGAAAAGACCCCTGGGCCCAGATTTCTTGGTTCTGTTGCTCTCCTTGTGGAGCTCCTGTCCTGTCCTCTCCAGGTCTTACTATCTCTCTCTTCTTTCCTAAGATTCCCTGCACTCTGCCCAAAGTTTGGCTATGAGTCTCAGTATCTGCTTTGATACACTGCTGGGTAGTCTTTCAGAGGTCCTCAGAGGGATTCTTATACACCTGTTAAAGCAGGAGAATGACTCATCACAGACAGTCATGAGCTTATATAATGAGAATGGTTGGCATTAGCAGGAATTGAGAATGGGGACCTCAGAGGAAACCCTTGGATCTCTTAAGCACATCACACATCTTACTTCTCTTTTTCTGTTCTAAGGATCACCTGATACCATCATCCCATCACAGAACATGTTCAAACCCAGGACAGGCAAATATAGAGAATTCAAATTGGATACAGAAAGTCTAAGTCCTGTCCAAAGAAAGCAGGTTCTCTGGGTGGACAGACAGGAATTGTGTTTGATCTTCCCTAATCTTTGTGACTTTTTTGTCCTGAACCACAGACTCAGAGACCCAGGATCACACAGTAGAAAATCTCATCAGAATCGGGATGGCTGGCTTGATCCTTATAATCCTTGAAATTCTTCTGTTTGAGTCTTGGCACAGCCAGAGAGCGACCCATCATTCAACTGAGAGATAATCAGAAGAAAAAGAATTAAGTTTATTTAAGGTTCCAGAATATCAGTAATACATATGATAATCTTAAATTCTTATACAAGAAATCCAAGTCCTTTTGTTGAGGAACTGTTCTGAGAAGTCCAGGAGTATTGGGGTGCAGGGAAAGGTGTGGGTGTTGTGATGAGATCCTTCTTCAGCAAATGAATTTCTGTCTTTCCCCCTACTGTGGGCATTTGCTGACTGACCCAGCTCTATCCTGAATTAATGACATGAGGGAACATCCCATTTTCTTTTCTGGGCTGATCCTCAATTCTGTGAATCCTCTGTTTTCAATCCCTCTCATGTGACATTTTTTTTTTATAGATTACCATATTCACTATGGGAGTAGCCTCTTCCTGTTGGACTTGAAATGAAGAATTTGCCTCAATTAAAAAAATGATGACAAAGTCAGAATGAAAAGTCATTCCATTTCTGTTATGATCCAAATCTCCCTGCCTAGACTCCCAGCCCTTCAGTCCCAAAAGTAAAAGATGCCTGTATTCACCCTCAGTGAGCCCTCACCCTCTCATCATGAAAAGGTGTTCTTGGGCTTGTCGTGTTTCATCAGAGTTTAGAAAGCTCACGAAGAATGCGGGTGTCTCCTGATTCTGATCTGCCATGCTTAGAGTGAACTGTTCCCCCTTTTGCTCTGACAGTCACATGGGAGATCAATGCAACATGGTTTAGTGAGCTTGGATCTCACATGCTTACACCCATATAAGGGGCAGCAAGAGTCCTCACCATTGCGTGCTTAAAATTAGGTCCCAGCATATCATGCACCATTTTCTAAACATTGGTAGATGGTGGGAAAAATGAGAAGTCATTTTCCTTGAATCAGGAAGTAGCAGTGTCACACTGACTTTACCCAATGTTTCCTTAGAGCTCAGAGGCTGCTGCTTGGAGCTTTGAGAAAAATGTGGGTAACATCAGTGTAAACCTGGAAAGTAGGGCTGGATGGATCTATCTGAGCTATTAGGGATTCTGAGAGGTGCAGACCCACCTCCTATACTTAGATCAGCCAAATACATGCTGGGGTTGAGGAATGCTTGTAGCTATCCTATGAGTCTAAGACTCTGGAGCCCTGTATTGCTCTCTGTGATGGAGGGTAGACAGCACCATTTACTGAAATCTCCTCCTATCACTAATCTTAAAAACCCCATACTGCTCTACCAGTAAATCTGATATAGGCAGTTTCCAAACGGAGTGGTCCTCTTCCCAGGTGACTCTAGCTGGTGTCCAGTTGCCTAAGCAGCACCTTCTTTTTTTTTTTTTTTTTTTTTTAGACAAGGTTTATCTGTGTAGCCTTGGCTGTCCTGGGACTTGCTTTGTAGACCAGGCTGGCCTCACGCTCACAGTGATTCACCTGCAGCTGCCTCTCAGAGTGTTGGCTTTATAGGCATGAGCCACCCAGCCTGGCTCAAGCACAGTCTTCTTAATCTAAGGAATTATAAACTAGATTCCATGTCCCTGGACTGGGTATTACACTAACCCATAAACAAAGTACATAACAATTTTTAATTATTCTGTTAACTTATATGACAGCAGATGAATTTGCTCCCCTAAGCATTGGTGTCTGGTACATTGAGACAGAACATGAAAAGTCAGATTGATGATATGAGTCTGAGAGAACAGAGACATAGAAATGAGAAATTCCAAAGAGGCTTTGAGGTAGACATGGGATGGGGGCTGCCCCTTACAGAAATGAACAATTTAGAAGAAAAAGAAAATTGTCAGTTAAGTACAAGCCCAATCCTTTTGTCCTCACAGTGAGTCATTTACAGCTTCCAGAGCTCTCCCTAAGCATTCGCTAGTACTGACTGTGTAGCCAATTATGATCTTACAATCAACCTAGACAAGTAGAAAGCATCCTTAGCTTCTCCTCCTCTTCTTCACATGCTGACATTAATTCCAAACAGTCCTGATATGATCTTTTCCTCTTTCTGTTCCCTGGGCTTCAGCCCAATACAAGCTCAGTGAAGATATATAGATATATATAGATATATATATATAGATAGATAGATAGATAGATAGATAGATAGATAGATAGATAGATCATGTTATATATACTGTCATATAATTTACCTTCCATAGCACTACAGGTCCCTGGCCAGTTCATCTCACTATTTCAACAATGCAGATGACATTCTTGCAGTCTACTGCCATGGTCTGTACCCTCCTCCATGCTGAATCTTCTGTAGGGCTCTGTTTCCTGCATTATCATACAGAATCCCCTCTTGATATCCACTGTCAATAGGCAATCTCTCCCCCACGGAACCCATCTCTTCCTGCAAAGCAAACTCTTTACAGACAGAGACTACCTCTACCCAATACACACACACACACACACACACACACACAGAGCGAGAGAGAGAGACAGAAATAGAGAGAGAGAGAGAGAGAGGTTCCTAAACCATCTGGACCTTTCACAATTACATCCAGAGAGGAAACAGGAAACACAACTGCAGCCTCCCTCTCCACTCTGATAAGGCCAGATCTTTAACTTAACCCACTCAACTGTAAACACACTCATAAACTCAGTTCCACACTAGGGATAATCTTGAAACTCACATACACAACTTTTTATACTGGTGTGCATGTTGTCTGGGTCCAGATTACTACTCAAAATTTCTTAGTTTTCTATGAATAAGATATTCCATTCCCACCCCATGCCAGTGATCTCCCCAGAGCAGCAAATAGTCGTATTCCTTTCCTAGACGTTTTCGTTGTTAGAGGGGAAAACTCACAGCATACTCCTTGTGTCAGAGCCAGACGGGCTCACAACACCCTGTGAGAGTTTCCCTTCTCAAAAGAGCTGCTGTTCTTCAGTGATGAGTAAGCACACCCAAGACGGTCTCACCTTCTTCTTACTTCATCGCCTGACCTTTCTCAAATGCAGCCTCAACTCAGGATTCACAAGATTTCCAATTTGGGGGTGACTTAACTTCCCCTTCTCTGTAGCTTCCCACTGAGTACAAAGCTGCATGTCGATTTGCTCATCACTTCCTCGTTTGTAAGTGTGTATCTTTCTCATTCCATACAAGGAACCAGTTAGCAATATGAGTAACTAATGGGCTGGCACCAAGTGGCTGTGACTTGGGCATAACTGACAGTGATGATTACCTGGCTGATGGAAGGAATCATTCTTGCACTGAAAGAGGTCTAGAGGAAGCACTGGTACCACAGGGACTGCAGTCAAGGGCTTAGTGTGTCTTTGGTGCTCTGCAAACTTCCTGTATTGTTGGCCTCCATTGACCCCCAACCAAATCTTCAAGGCTAGGAAGATAAGCACTTATTCAGTAAACTCAATACTGTGCAAATATTCAGCCTGAAGGAAAGACACCCAGGAGGAACTTTGAGGGAGTGGGAACAACCCTCACTCATACTCACAGGAAAGCGAACGACTTATGAAGAAGGAAGTTCTATATGTAGCTATTTCTGGACATAGAGAAATGAGCAAGATGAATCATGGGACATATTGAGACCTTGTTGTTATGTTTTCTTCCAGCCACCAGAGTGAATAAAAACCTGTGTCTTCAAGGAGAGATCTTTCCCTACCGGAAGAAATCTGCTCATGGTACAGAACAAATGTGAAGACCCTGGGCAGGATGGATAGAAGGCAGTGTTGAGGCATCAGATGGCAACGGTGCTCATGCTCAGATTTGTGGTGGAAGGGAGAAACTGAGATATTTAGCAAGATAACCTAGCGGTGCATCTTCAGCACATATGTTCTCTGTTGCTGAGAGACCCTGAGCACAACTTCCTCAGTCACGCTGAGGTCTTTGAGTCCCCTCAGATCAGGGAAAGAACACTTGGTTCAGAAAATATCTGGAGCTGCTTTGGCCCTCACCTGCCTCAGAATAACTCAGAGCAACTTGGCATTGAGTTTCTGAACTTAGGATACTTTGTTTGCACTTTGAACAACATCAGTACAATTTATATTTGCTACAAAAGAACACTTGGAAGTGAAGCATGTATGCTAAGTTCTCATCTTCCTATCTCTTTCCGTTCTTCAGAACCAATTCCCCAGACTCACCCTCAGCTCTCTAGAAGACCTTCTACTATGCCTCACTCCCTGGCCTCACTCTGAGAGTACTAACAAACCAGTACTAACCAGTACTAACAAAGCTGGTGAAACACCCAGCTTTCCTTCAATGTTCCAGAAATGCCTGTCTTGTTGATTTTTCTCAAAGAACCCGATTTGGCTTTCTTTATTCTCTGTATTTTTCTCTTTATTTCTAATTTATTTATTTCAGCCCTCAGTTTGATTATTTCCTGTCTTCTACTCCTTAGTGTGTTTGCTTTTTTTCATTTTAGAGCGCCCACATGTACTTCCAAATTGCTAGCTTGGGTTCTGTCCAATTTATTTATGAAGGCACTTAGTGCTATAAAATTTCCTGCACTGCATTCATTGTGTCCCATAAGTTCGGGTATGTTATGACTTCAATTTCATTGAATTCTAGGAAGTTTTAAAAAAAAGAAAGTTTCTTTCTTTTCTCCCTGAACTTGAGTAAAGTTTTGTTTAGTTTTTATGAGTTTAAAGGCTTTCTGTTGTTGTTGAAATCCAGCTTTAATCCACAATGGTCTGATAGAATACAAGGTGTTACTTTAATTTTCTTGTATCTGTTGAGGCTTGCTTTGTAACCATCTTTGTCATCAGCTTTGGAGAATGTTCCATGAGGTATCAAGAAGAAGGTATATTCTTTTGTGTTTGTATGGAATGTTCTATGGATATCTGTTAGGTCCATTTCATTCATCATGTCAGTTAGTTTCATTGTGTCTCTGTTTAGTTTCTGTTTTGATGACCTGTGCCATGGTGAGAGTGGGGTGTTGAAGTCTCCTACTATAAATGTTTGCCATTCGTTGGATTGTTTAAGCTTTAGTAATGCTTCTTTTATGGATATGGGTGGCCTTGCATTTGGAACATAGATGTTCAGAATTGAGATAGCATTTACTCTGTGGTAATGTTTACCTTTGTTGCTTTAGACGGATACCTTGGCTCTGGCGGTGCCATATACCCTAGTTCTTGTTGAGTGTGTTCTATGCTGGCCTTCAGCTGTCTGGCTGTCCCACATTTGTCAAATGTTCCCAGTGCGGGACTTCTCAGTGCGTCACGCAGAGTCATGGGCCACATGGTGGAGCTCAGTGACGAGCCCACTCTTCACCTCTTACAGCTGTGTCTCTGGTGGGCCTGAATGTTCTTGGGGTGTGCCTCGAGTGCATCAGGCAGGTGTGTAGCTGGCAATGGGGCTCTATGCTTGATGTTGCTGGGGGTCCCCTCAGGCCTTCTCAGCAGGGTGGGCTGTGGGGTCAGAAAGAGCATGTAGCTCACTTCTGCTGGCTCTGCTGGCTTCTGGCCCAGGTGGACCAGCCAGTGTGGAATAGGCAGTCGGGCTCTAAGCTGAATGTTTCTGGCCCCCCACAGGTCTCTTTAGGATAGCTGGCCATGGGGGTCTGAGAGAGAGTGTAGCTTACCTCTGACGCCTCTGCTGGCTGTGCTTAATATTTTCTTTTTTTGATTTTAATTTTATTGTTATATTAACCACAGGTTATTTACTTTGCATCCCAGCCATAGCCCCCTCCGTCATTCCCTCCCAGTCCCACCCTCCCTCCCTTATCTCCTCCCTGCCCCTTTCCAAGTCCACTGCTAAGGGTGTTCCTCCTCCCCTTCCATCTGACCCTAGCTTATCAGGTATATCCAGGACTGGCTGCCACGTCCTATTAAAGGAAACAAAACAAAACAAAACAAAACATGAAATCAAGACATTTTCAGGTAAATGGATGACGCTAGAGGAAAAAAAAACTCATTCGAAGTGAGGTAAACAAGACTCAAAAAGACAAACATGGAATATATTCCACTATACATGGATGCTAGTTCTTAAATCTTTGATAAACAGACTTTGACCATACAACCGCATTGGTCACTTATAGAGAAAGTGTCTAGGAGGGAGGCAAGTAACACTCTAAGATGAGGAAATAGCATAAATAGTTATGGATTGAAGAGAGCGGGTCACTAATGCAGGATGATCCTATGAGTGGAGGAAGGGTGGGCTGGGTAAGGGAGATAATTCAGGAGGGACAGATAAAACTAAGGACCATTTGTGGGTATGGAAACCTAATACAATATTAGGACTTTGGGTTTTATCCCTATTAAGTTGGAGCCTTAAAAGTCATAAACATAGCCCATTAAAGCATAACAGTTTCCTGTATGATATAGTATATAAAAAGTCCATAGATGACAGCATGTGCTGTCACTTGAGTTTTTTAATTAGGCATTCTGATGTTGTCTCCTGTGCAGATAATTTCAACGCTCTTACCCTCTTTTTTTCTAATAGATTTAGTGTATCTGATTTTATGTTGTGGTCTTTCTTCTTCCCTTCCTATAGCCTGTAACTCAGCATTGCATCTCTCCACCCGATTTTTCCCCACCCTTTCCTTCCTAGAGAGGGCTAGGAAAACCAGGGTTACCAGTGAACATATTGCAACCAGGTCCATGACAACAACCAAAACGAAGCCACAAGGGATCCAAGGACCCTTTCCCATGAGGCTTTCCATTTTAGGTACAGTTCTAGGTCTAGAACTATTTAGAAGTCCACCAGCCTCCCAGTTTTGCCTCTCTAACCTGCCATATCTCCACAGCCACTGCTGCTCTGTGAGCGCTGAGCCTGCCAACAGTAGCAGGGAGCAAGGGCATGTGAAATGCATTCACCTTTGGTTCTCCGGTCTTTGGCTAAGGAACTGTCTTTCACCTAGGACTTCTCAGGCTGTAAACTGAGATTCAAGCCCCACTTTGATTCACCAATATGTTGTAGAAAATAAAAGATATCAGGCTAATAATGTCTATTATTTGCCCTATAATTATTAAGGAAGTATTATCTAACCCACTATAATCAATAAAGACACAGACACCAGTTAGATTTTAGATTTGCCTTGTTTGACCTCGGGCAGATAATTCCACTCATTATCTCATTATCTCCCAGCCTCATCCCATGCCATCTGCTTTAACCATTCCTATCTGGACTGCTTTCCATCCATAATCCCAAAATACTGTCTTATATTCCTCGTCTGTGCCATTCTTCTCCACGCTATTCTTGGAGTCAGTCCTTCCTCCTGGTCCACTTTTTTTGTTTTTTTGTCTTGTGTTTGTTTTTTGTTTGTTTGTTTTTTTATTTTTATTTTTATCCTATGGCAACTCTGCTTTCTCCTTTCTCCTACACCTTTCTCCTCCTTTCTATGATCCTCTCTCCTCCAAACCCTCGAACCTTGGCTCCACCCACCTCACCTTTGCCCTGCCAATCAGGAGGCAAGTAGCACAAACTTCATTTTCGGGTGTGTGAGAGATTGTTCACAGAACAGGAAGAATCTCGGGGCGGGGTGACTGATTAAATAAAACAGAATGAGCTAATTGAGAGAAGAAGCTATATTATATAAATGCAGGTTTATTGGAAGCATCGAGGGAAAGGGGAAGGGGAACACACATTGGAGAGGAAGAGAGAGAAGGCAGGAAGGAGAGAAAGGGGGAGAAAGGGCAGAAAAGGGGGTTAGGGACTGCAGAACTAAGATTTCTGGTTATACAGTGAAGGGCCTCTGGGAGAGAAGCCCCATCCTAGGTGGAGGGCAGGGTATGGCAGCCACACCCTGCAGCAGGTAGAGACTTTTAACATCCCAGCCTTTTGTTGATAATAAATGGAGAACCCGCAAAGAATCTTTTCTGGATACTTTCGGTGACATTAGGGGAACTGATTTTGGGGCATGAGGCAAAAAGAAAGAATATTGGCCAGGTTCCAAGAGCAGGCACTTCTATTTACTGTCCAGTATCTGTGAGACCTTCTGCAGTTAGGAAACTACAGGTCCAGCTGATGAAGTCTGTGAGGGTTAGGCCAGAGCATTGCATTCTGGATGCAGCTCTTGGGGAAACAGGATGCTGGAATTTATATATTAGGGCAGAAGATAAAGTCAAGGAGTTTAACTCTTAGGCCCATGGACTTTGAGACCTAGGTAATTGGGGGAGGGGAGTCCCAAAACCAGGGGAGGAATTTCACCCTCAGGATTAGGCAGGCTGGGAAACAGGCTGTTGGTTGGCTGCAATTATCTGGAGCATGACCTGTGGATTGCAGTGGATCTCCTGAAGCTTGCAAGAATCTTTTTAAGTTTACAAAAAGAGAGAAATTAACTTGAGAAACAATTTAAAATCTGATTAATGTTAAAGCTCTGAACAGTCTTAATACAAAAATAGCAGTATAGTAGGGGGAAGCGTTTTTATATACCTGAAATTACTTTCTTATCACCAACCTTGAAACCCCTTCTCAGACCCTCAAATACAAATCAGAAACTCAAACCTCAACATAGCTGTACACTGTTGAGGGGGCAGGGGAAGCCTTACTTTCTGCTGTTCAACTGATCAGAGACCTGAGAAGGATAAATTAAGCCATCAGAGACCTGAGAAGGATGAACTAATGCAGGAAGCATAATCCAAGTGGCCTATGTATTGATGAATATGACAGAGGTTACCTATTATCCAGATGGCCTTCCCATGAGGCTCCTGTGGTGTCAGTGTCTCTTGTGGGCACAAGTCCTAGGGCAGCATCTCAGCATTGGCTTGCAGGTGCTGGGCCCAGCAAATCTGAGAGGGAGGTCTTTCCATGGAAGAAGAATTTGAGAGAAGGACTGACCTTATTTTGTCGAGGCAAAACAGGGCAGTTAGCCGGAGGGGTGTCGTGTTTGTCCACAGTTCAGGCATGGCCAGCAGGCCAGTTGGGGCAGTGCTGTCCAGTATCACAGTATCTAGGTGGAGTCATCTGTCATTGTGCCTAAATCTTCCTGGAGGCCTTAGGGTCACCACTACAAGCTGGGGTCTCTGTCACATTAAGCTTTTTTATTAAGCATTTAAATGTACTATCCTGCAGATTTTCTGACAGGCTTGAGGACCATGATCTATTAAGTATAGCTCAGTCAAACAAACTTTGATTGTATTGTTAACCATCCTAGGCTTAACCTTGAAAACATATAACAAGAGACTAGGTAAAACTTTATCATTTTTTTAGCATGACTGTAAATACATTTTAGAACTAGCATCAAAAGAAAATTTCAATTATAGATATAGTTCATAAACTGGCGATCCTGCTGATCTATCACATCGCACCATTACAGACTGAACAGCAAAAGCTGAAAAGCCATGACGAAGCCATGGCCCCACCCTTATGTCCCAAAACCAACATGACAAGCAGCCATGCTTTCAAGAGGCCTGCAGTGCGAAATTTAAAACTGGACACTGGTGCTGCACCACCCGGCCCTGCTGCTGCTTGCTGTTGTCCCCAGCTGCGGAGACCTTGCATGGGTGTGGGGTGGGGTCAGGATGGGGTAGGTAGAACCAGGAGCCAAGTGTGCAGACACCGCCCCAGGAAGTGGGACCTAGAAAGGATCATCCTGAGTGAGCTGTCCCAGAAGCAGAAAGACACACGGTATATACTCACTCATATAGACATAAGATAGTGTACACCTACTAAAAACTGTGCATCTAAAGAAACTAAGCCAGAGAGAGGACCCTGACTAAAATGCTCAATCCCCATCCTGAAAGGCAAAGAGGATGGGCATCAGAAGATGAAGAAAACAGGAAACAAACTAGGAACCTGCCACAGAGGGCCTCTGAAAGACTCTGCCCTGCAGACAATCAAAGCAGATGCTGAGACTTATGGCCACCTGTTGGGCAGAGTGCGTGGAATCTTATGTAAGAAGTGGGAAATAGTAAGAGCTGGAGAGGACAGGAACTCCACAAGGATACCAACAGAACCAGAAAACTTGAACACAGGGAACTTCCCAGAGACTCATACTCCATCCAAGGACTATTCATGGAGATAACCTAGAACCCCTGCACAGATGTAGCACATGATAGTTCAGTGTCCAAGTGGGTTACATAGTAATGGGAAGAGGGACTGCCTCTGACATAATCTGATTGGCCTGCTCTTTGATCACCTCCCCCTGAGGGGGGAGCAGCCTTACGAAGCCACAGAAGATGACAATGCAGCCTGATAGCCTGAGGTGATCTGATAGACTAAGATCAGAAGGAAGGAGAAGAGGACCTCCCCTATCAGTGGACTTGGGGAGGGGCATGCATGAAGAAGGGGGAGGAAGGGTGGGATCTGGAGGGGAGGAGGGAGGGGCTTATGGGGGAATACAAAATGAATAAAGTGTAATTAATAGTTAAAAAAATTTAAAAAAAAAAGAGCTTCTCTGCCATACTATTAAAAAAAAAAAAAGATGGGCTGGAGAGATGGCTCAGCTGTTAAAGGCTAGGCTCACAACCAGAAACATGAGAAGGTAAAACATAAAAAGTGTGTGTGTGTGTGTGTGTGTGTGTGTGTGTTTCCTTCACAGAATAAAGAGAAATGTGTTCCCTCAAATAGATAAAGAAACAATGATTGACTAAAAGTCAACAATCAACTCTGATCCCACTCACCCACTTGGAGAAGAGCAGAATTTCACTCACTGCCCAAACCAGCAAAACCCTGATACAGTGTGATTACCAAAGGAGTCACAAAAATGCAGGTCTGGCACTTGCGACTGAGCCACTGAGATCCTGTACAAGACAGGCTGACTCAGGCCAGAGACTCCTGCACTTCCCAGCGTAAGCCTTTCCCGAGGAGCAACACGTGCCTTCCTCAGAACATTGGACTCCCAGACCACACTGGACTGCACAGTAAAGCAGCAGTCTATCTCACTAACTCTCAGTGAATTTGGTGTGTGTAGGGTGACACAAATGGCTGTGGCGAGGTTACGAGAATAAGCATGACCCAAGGTCCTTGAGAGTTCAGTTGCACACAGAAAGACGATGCCTCCCCTGTGTTTCTGAATCTGATCCATCTGCATTAGAGAGATCCACATGTGGCTTTCAGAGATCTCAAACAGAATTCATCACATGGAGCTCATTCCACCAGAAGGGGGCAGCGCCTCTTCGCAGCGAGAAAGTGCCTGTGAAGAGGATGGTGTGAGTGAGCTCACAGCACTCAATGTAGGTCTGAGCAGTCCACTTGGCACGTCCTATCACTAATTTTCAGGTGAGGGAAAGGCTATGACATCAAAAGATGAAAAACTGTAGCCAGGTGACACACTGGAGTGCAGAAGATGGAAGGTCTGGGGTAGAAACTGATATAATGAAATGTCGGGATATAATCCAAGTGTAGGAAACTTATAAAGTATATTTTCATTAGGTCTTTGAATGTAAACAAATGCAAACAGTGCATTTGCCCATGTTCAATACACCGCTGTAGGGAACGTTGTCTTTCTATTATGAGACATGTTCTTAACAGGCCAGGGTGGCCTCAAACTCACAGCACGGTGAGAAAGGTCGTAAACTCCGGATCTCCTAAGCCGCCTCCTGAGTGCTGAAAGGACAAACTTGGGACAGCACATCAGCTTCATTCAGTGCTGGGCCTCAAACCCAAGCCTCTGAGGATGCCAGAAAAGGTTTTTTCTTTCTTTTACTTAATAAAGTACATATGTAGATAGACCTGCAAGGGGGCAAAGAAAAAGAAAGATTTTTTTGAGCTCAGGGACATAAGGGGAAAATACTTAGTTAGCTTCATCTCATTCTGCATGTGACACACAGGTCAAGGTTTTATCCTTAGCCCATCCTTTGCAGTGATGCTGTTGACAATTTACCTCAGATGAAACATATCTAATGTCGGGATTATTACTGAAGAGGAGGCTCCAAACTTATGAGGAATATAGCTGGTCGATGACGACAAGGAATCCATTCTGTGCACACAGTGGTTGTGACAGCATCCACAAGTCCAGTGTAATACAATTCATGACAGTCTCCAGCATGGGAGGTAGGCACAAAGTCTCAGCTGTAAATGAAGAACCATTTTCATCTGACACTTACTGGGAGAGAAGTAGTCAGTTTTCTTCAAGGGAGCGTCCCCTGGCAGGATTTCCAAGGATGGGGGCTACACAAAGCTACATGGGAGAGGGGGGGAACATAAAGTCAGATGAGCATGAAGGGCAGTGAATTGGGGAGCTATTGAAGAGGGGGTCACTCAAACACATTGAATAAAATTCTCAAAGAACTCATTTATTTATGTGTTTGTTTATTTATTTTATGTATAGGAGTGCTCTGTTTTCATGCATACCAGAAGAGGGCACCAGATCTCCTTGCAGATGGTTGTGAGCCACCATGTGGTTACTGGGGATTGAACTTAGGACCTCTGGAAGAGCAACCAGTGCTCTTAACCTCTGAGCCATCTCTCCTGCCCCCAGGGAACTGATTTTTTTAAAGTGAGGAGGAAACAGAGTGGTAGTAAAATATTGATCCTAGATATAAAGTTGAATTTTAGTGAGAATTTGAAGTAATACAGTTGTTACACCAATAGAATATGATTACTTCCTAAGAACAAAGTCAGGTCATCAAAAATATAGTGTAATGAAGACTTATTAAGCATTGGAGGGATGACGCAGTGTCAAGAGCACTTACTGCTATTGTAGAGGACCAGAGGTTGACTCACCACTCATACCATGTTTCACCAACATTGGTAACTCCAGTGCCAGAGACTCACAGAATATACATGATATTTGGCAGTACTAAGCTTTCTTCTCTATGAGTACCATGACCACATCTACAGATGGACATTCAGGTGTTATCCTTACTTCAAAGACACCCAGCAATTGTGGTCAGTACCCACTGACCCCTTGAAATACACATCTGAGGTGAGTCATCCCCATCAATGACCAATCTTATTTTCTTACCCTATGCCCTCTGACACAACCCTGCCCAATGAGGAACTGCAAATAGAGAGTGAAAAAAGGAAGAGCCTTGATACTGAGCCAGAGCCCACAGCTGACAACAAGCTATGACATGTGCAAAGCAGAATGTAGGGGAATACGTGATTGGTTAGAATCAGACAGGAGCCTAACTCGACTGTTGTCTAGGAGGCTCCAGCCAGCAGGATAGATGCTGGGACCGGGACGTATGGCCAAGCATGGGGTACACTATGGGGGTCCTGTGAAAGTGCTGGAGAAAATGTGGAAGGACCTAAAGGGGACAAGAACCTCACAAAAGACCAACACAGACAACTAACCCAGTCCCATGGGGGCTTTCAGAGACTAAGACATCAACAAAAAAGCATGCATGATCTGGACCTAGCTCTCCTGCACACATGTAGCAGATGCACAGCTTGTCTTCATATGGGGTGCCTAGTGTGTGGAGCGGGGCAGTGGGGGGGGGGTGTTTCTAATATGAACTCTATTGCCTGCTTTTGGATCACCTCCCCTTGGAGGGCTGCCTGGCCTGGCCTCAGTCTGATGTGATTTGATGTGTTGATATGGGAGAGGTGGGCTCCCTTTTTCTGGAGGAAAAGGGAGAGGGGAAGGAGGAAAGGGAAAGGGGAGGACTGGGAGAAGAGGAGGGAAAGGGCACCCTTGGGATGTAAAATAAGTTAGAAGAAGAACAACAATCAGCTCTGCTATCCCTAACCTGATGCCTTCCCTCTAGGCCTGTACAAAAGGCGTTCTTTTCTGCCCCACCAAGACCATATCATGGACCCTGGGAAGAGCCTCACCCTTAAGTGCTGTTATATTATAAACAGATTTACTCTGTATAAGGTGGGAAGAGCTGACCTCATACTTCACTGTGGCCAGCAGATCCAGCCTGGCCTCTCTTTGAACAGCTTCAACCTTGAGTCTGTCAGAAGCTCTACTGGAGGCCAGCACACATGCATACAATTTCTTGTCTGAGTGGTCAACCTCCAGTAACCCCTTGACATCCTGATCACAGATAAGGAGCGCGACAGACTCAGTCAGGAATCTAGCCTATGCACAGGCCCTCAGGGGAGCGCTAAGGAGCTGATGGCTTGAGATGAGAGATAAGGCTCTTCAGCAGACATGGATACAGGCAAGAGCAAGAGAGGGTTCGATCAGAGGAAAGAGACAGATTCCTGGGTGCTACAAGCAAACCCTGATGTGGTCTCAGGTCAGAACAATCAAGGCAGCCCTTCACTCATTCCCCTTCCCTTTAGGGTTTCTCTTTGTTACACCCCCCCCTCAGTGAGCCCGTGTTCCACAATACATTCAGGAGATAACGTGATCCTGAGTAATGTGCTCCCCAATGAAAGTGCGTACTTTCATTCTCCCCAAGGAAGCAGCCCATCCTTGCCAGCAGCTCAGCTCAAAGTTCCACAATGAGCAACTCTAGGCAAAATTCACCATGAGCAGTGTGACCTCTTCCTTGAAGGACAACTGGAACTACTATGGTTCTGTTTCATCCCCCTACCTGTTGTCACATGCCATGGCCCCCAGAAAGCTCATGGTCTCAGGTGAGGTGACTCATATCCTTCTGAGTTGTAAGGGTCATGCAGCCTTCTCCATTCAAAACAATTATCCACTAGAATGGGGTGAGAGATGCAGTGGAGTGTCAGTCATATTGACATTAACTTTCATGATGGAGGTCATCATGGACTCTATCAAAAAATGTTTACCACACTTCCTGCTAATGAAATTCAGAAGGTTCCAGGTACTCTGAAGGAGCATCTTTGGGAGATCCCAGGCAGATACCGAACACTGAGGAGAACAGGTCTCCAGTTCCAGCCTTTTCCTGTCACCCTCTACTCTCCCTGTGAGATCTTTGTTCCCACTGCAGCCATGGCACACAACGTCTCAGTGAAAGAGATAAGCCTACTGTAAAAATCGCAAAGCCTGATAGATTTTCCTTCTTTTCAAAACTTATAAACAGCAGGTACTGGCCACACCAGTCAGAAGAACAGATGAGTGACCTGCCTGGCAACTGAAGACCCACACACACTAGATTATGTTTATCAAGACCCATCTTACAACCCCCATATCCGCCTAACCAGCTGTCCCTCGGCCAGCCCTCTGCCCTCAACCCTAGTAGATTTCCAGTGCTCGTGTGCAGGCCACACCAACCAGAAGAACAGGCAGAAGCCACAGCACTCAGAAGAACAGAGAATCCTGCTGTACCACAGGCCAAGTCAGTACTCAGAATTTCAGCCCCCAACCTGGTCAGAGACTCCATACTAGATTACAGGTCACAAAGCCTCAAAATACCCAGGCAACAAAGACCAAAAGACTGAAGAGGAAACAGAATCAGAGACTGATACGCCAACAAAAGACCATGCATGGAAAGGACCTAAAACCCCTGCTCAGATATAGCCCACAGACTCAGTCTTCAAGTGGGTTACCCTAGTAAGTGGAACAGGAGCTGTCTCTGACATGAACTCAGTGGCAGGATATCTGATACCCCTGGGCAGTACAGCCT
>REGO01001802.1:7900-19229 GCA_010120015.1 Rhombomys opimus | reverse complement strand
GAAGAGGAAGAGGAGAAAGAGGAGGAGGAGAAGAAGTAGGAGGAGGAAGAGAAAAAGGAAGCGGAGTAGGAGGAGGAGAAGAAGAAGGATGAGGAGAAGAAAGATAAAGAGGAATAGAAGGAGGAGGAAGAGGAAAAGAAGAAAAAAGAGGATGAGAACGTGGAAGAGAAGGAGGAGGGGTAGGAGCAGGAGGATGAGAGAAGGAGGAAAAGGAAGAGGAGGAGAAGATGGAAGAGGCGGAGGAGAAGGTGGAGGAGGAGGAAAAGAAGGAGAAGGGGGAAGGGGAGGATGAAGAGAATAACAAGGAGAAGGTTGAAGAGGAAGAGAAGAAGGAATAGGAAGAGAGGGAAAAAAGGAGCAGGAGGAGAAAGAGGAGGAGAAGGAGAAGAAAGAGGAGGAGGAAGAGAAGAAGGGGAGGTGGAGAAGGAAAAGGAAGAGAAGGAGGAGGTGAGAAAGGAGGAGAAAAGGAGGAGATGGAGGAGAAGGAGGAAGAGGAGGAGGAGAAAGAGGATTAGGAGGAGGAGAAGAAGGATGAGAAGAGAAGGAGGAGATAGAGGAGGAGAAGGAGGAGGACAACAAGGAGCAGAATGAGGAAAATGAGGAAAAGGAGGAAGAGGAGAAGGAGGAGGAGAAAGAGGAGAAGGAAAAGGAGGAGGAGAAAGAGGACGAGAAGAAGGAGGATAAGGAGGAATATGAGGAGGATGAAGAGGAGAAGGAGGAGGAGAAAGAGGAGTAGAAGGAGGAGGAGAAGAAGGAAAAGGACAAGGAGAAATAGGTGTAGAAGGAGGAGGAGAAGAATGAGAATGAGAAGGAAGAGGAGGAAATGGAGGAGAAGGAGGAGGAGGAGAAGGAAGAGGAGGAGAAGAAGGAGGAGGAGGAGAAGAAGGAGGAGGAGGAGAAGGACAAGGACAAGGAGGAGGAGGAAAAGGTGGAAGAGAAGGAGGTGTAAGAGGAGGAGGAGAAGGAGAAAGAGGAGGAGAAGGAGGTGGAGAAAAAGGATTGTGAGGAGGAGAAAGAGGAGAAGGAAGGAGGAGAAAGAGGAGTAGAAGGAGGAGGAGAAGAAGGAGAAGGAGGAGGAGAAAAAGGGGGAGAAGGAGGAGGAGAAGAAGGAGGAGGAAAATTAAGAGGAGGAGAAAGAGTAGAAGGAGAAGGAGGAGGAGAAGAAGGTGGAAGACAAGGAGGACGAGGAGAAGAAGGAGGAGGAGAAGGAGGAGGAGAAGAAGGAGGTCGAGAAAAAGGAAAAGAAGGAGGAGGACAAAAGAGAAGGAGGAAAATGAGGAGGAGGAGGAAGAGGAGGAGAAGAAGGAGAAGGAGGAGGAGAAAGAGGGGGAGAAGAAGGAGGAGAACAAAGAGAAGGAGGAGGAGTAGTGTAGGAGTAAAAAAATAGGAGGAGAAGGAGAAATAGGATTAAGAGGAGAAGGAGAAAAAGGAAGAGAAGGAGGAGAAGGAGGAGGAGAAGGAGGAGAAGGAGGAGAAGGCGGTGAGAAGAAGGAGAAGGAACGAGGAGTAGGAGGAGAAGAAGAAGAAAAAGGAGGAGGAGGAGGAGGGAAAGAAGGAGGAAGAGAAGGAGGAGGAGAAGGAGGAGGAGGAGAAGGAGGGGGAGAAGGAGGAGGAAGAGGAAGAGAATGAGGAGGAGGAGGAGGGGGAGAAGGAGGAGAAGAAGGAAAAGGTGGAAGAGAAGGAAAAGGAGGAGGAGGAGAAAGACGAGAAAGATGAGGAAAAGGAGGAGCAGAAGGAGAAGGAGGAGTAAAAGGAAGATGAGAGAGAGGAAGAGAAATAGAAGGAAGAGAAGGAGGAGGAGAAGGAGAAGGACGATGAGAAGGAGGAAAAGGAGGAGGATGAAAGGAGAAGGAGGAGGAGGGGGAGAAAGAGGAGGGGAAGAAAGAGGAGGAGGAGAAGAAGGAGGAGGAGGAGAAGGAGGAAGAGGTGAAGGAGGAGGATGAGAAGGAAGAAGAGGAGAAGCAGGAGAAGGAGGAGAAGGAGAAAAGGAGGGGGAGTGGGAGGAGGAAGAGAATTAGAAGGAGGAGAAGCAGGAAGAATATGAGGAGAAGGAGGAAGAGAAATAGAAGGAGGAGTAGGAAGAGAATGAGTAGAAATAGGAGAAGGAGGAGGAGGAGAACAGGAAGAGAAATAGAAGAAGGAGCAGGAGGAAAAAAGCAGGAGAAAAAGGAGTAAAAGGTGAAGGAGGGGGAGGAGGAGAAGGAGGAATTGAAAAAGGAGGAGGAGACGAAGGAAGAGAAGGAGGAGGAGGTCGACGAGGAGATGGAGGAGAAGGAGGAGAAGGAGGAGGAGGAGTAAAACAAAGAGGAGAAAGAGGAGAAGGACAAAAAGAAGGAGGAGGAGAAGGAGCAGAAGGAGGAGGAGGAAGAAAATGATGAGGAGGAGGAGGAGAAAAAGGTGAAGGAGGAGAAGGAGGGGGATGAGGAGAAGGAGGAGAAGGAGGAGGAGCAGGAGGACAAGGAGGAGGAGGAGGATTAGGAGAAGGAGGAAAAGAAAGAGGAGAATCAGGAGGAGGAGAAGGAGGAGGAGGAGAAGTAGGAGAAAAAGGAAGAGAAGAATGAGGAGAAGGAGGAGAAAAAGGAGAAAATATAGGAGGAGGAGAAGGAGAAAGAATAGGAGCAGAAGGAGGAGGAGAATGAGGAGGAGGAAGAGGAGGAGAAGAAGGGGGAAAAGAAAGAGGAGGAGGCAGAAAAGCAGGAGGAGAAGGAGGAGAAGGAGAAGGAGGAGGAGAATGAGAAGGAGGAGGAGAAGAAGTAGGAGGAAAAAGAGGAGGAGGGGGAGAAAAAGGAGGAGATGCAGGAAGAGGATTAGGAGGAAGAGGAGGAGGAGAAAGAGGAGTTGCAGGAGGAGGAGGATTAGAAGGAGGAGGAGGAGGAAGAGGAGTAGAAGAATGAGGAAGAGGAGAAGGAAAAAGAGAGGAGGAGGACGTGGAAGAGAAGGAGGAGGAAGAGAAGGAGGAGGATAAGAAGAAGAGAAGGTGGAAGAGGAGAAGGAAGAGTAAAAGGAGGAGGAGAAGAAGGAGGAGGGGGAGGAGGAGAAGTAGCAAGAGGAGAAGGGGGAGAAGGAGGAGAAGGAAGAGAAAGAGGAGAAGAAGGAGAAGGAGAAAGAGTATGAGAAGAGTGAGAAGGAGGAGGAGGAGAAGGAGTAGAAGAAGGAGCTGGAGGAACAGAAGGAGGAGGAGAATGAGGAGGAGGAGGAAGAGGAGAAGAAGGGGGAGGAGAAAGACGAGGAGAAAAAGAACAAAAAGGATGAGGAGAAGAAGGAGGAAGAGGAGAAGGAGGAGAAGGAGGAGGAGAAAGAGGAGGAGAACGTGGAAAAGAAGGAGGAGGAAGAGAAGTAGGAGGAGGAGAAGAAGGAGAAGGAAGAGGAGGAGGGTGAAAAGAAAGAGAACTAGAAGAAGGAGCAGAAGGAGAATGAGAAGGAGGAGGAGATGTAGTAGGAAGAGGTGAGAAGGAGGAAGAGGAAAAGGAGGAGGAGGAAAAGCAGAAAAAGAAGGAGAAATAGAAAAAAGAGGGGGAGTGGGAGGAGGACAAGAATTAAGAGGAGGAGAAGAAGGAAGAGGAGGAGGGGAAGGAGGAGAAAGAGGAGAAAAACGAGGAGGAGGAGAACAGGAAAAGATATAGAAGGAGGAGCAGGAGGAAAAAGAGGAGGAGAAGGAGGAGTTAAAGGAGAAGGAGGAGGAGGAGAAGGAGGAATTGAAGGAGGAAGAGGAGACGAAGGAAGAGAAAAAGGAGGAGGTCGAGGAGGAGATGGAGGAGAAAAAGGAGAAGAAGCAGGAGGAGGAGAAGGAGGAGGATGAAGAGAAGGAGGAGGAGGAGAAGGAGCAGAAGGAGGAGGAGCTGAAGGAGGAGGAGAATAAGGAGGTGGAAGAAGAGGAGGAGGAGAAGGAGGAGAAGGAAGAGGAGGAGGAATGAGAGACGGAGGTGGAGGAAAAGGAGGAGGAGGAGAAGGAGGAGGGGGAAGAGAAAGAGGATAAGAAGGAGGTAGAAGAGGAGTAGGAGGAAAAGGAAGAGGAGGAGAATGTGGAGGAGGAGGAAAAGGTGGATGAGAAGGAGGAAGAGGAGAAGTAGGATGAGAGAAGGAGGAGAAGGAGAAAAAGTTAGAGGAGGAGAAAGAGCAGGAGGAGACGAGGAAGAGAAATAGAAGGATAGAAGGAAGAGAAAAAAGAGGAGAAGGAGGAGGAGAAGTAGGGAGAGGAAGAGAAAAAAGAGGAGGAGAAGGAGGAGGAGGAGAAGGAGGATGAGGAGGAGGAGGAGAAGGAGGAGAAAAAGGAGGAGGAGAAAAAGAAGGAAGAGCAGAAGGAGGAGAATGAGGAGGAGGAAGAGGAGGAGGGCGAAAAGGAGGAGGAGGAGAAAGACAAAAAGGAAAACGAGGAAAAGAAGCAGGAGGAGGAGGAGGAAAAGTAGGATGAGGAGAAAGAGGAGAAGGAGGAGGAGATGGAAGAGGAGGAGAAGGAGGAGGAGGAGAAGGAGGAGGGGGAGGAGGAGAAGGAGGAGGAGAAGAAGGAGGAGCAGAAGAAGGAGGAGAAAAATGATGAGAAAGAAGAAGAGAAATAGAAGGAAGAGAAGGAGGAGGAAAAGGAAGATTAGCAAAAGTAGGATGAAGAGTAGAAGGAGGAGGAGGAGGAAGAGACAGAGAAGGACGATGAGAAGGAGGAAAAGGAGGAGGACGGGAAGAAGAAAGAGGAGAAGGAGGAGGAGGGAAAGAAAGAGGAGGAGGAGGAGGAGAAGAATGAGAAGGAGGAGAAGAAGGAAGAGGTGAAGGAGGAGAAGGAGGAAGAGAAGAAACGGGAGAAGGAGGAGAAGGAGAAAAAGGAGGGGGAGTGGGAGGAGGAAGAGAATTAGAGAGAGGAGAAGCAGGAAGAAGATGAGGAGAAAAAGGAAGAGAAATAGAAAGAGGAGAAATAAGAGAATGAGGAGAAATAGGAGAAGGAGAAGGAGAATAGGAAGAGAAATAGAAGGAGGAGAAGGAGGAGAAAAAGCAGGAGAAGGAGGAGTAAATGAAGAAGGAGGGGGAAGAGGAGGAGAAGGAGGAATTGGAGGAGAGGAGACGAAGGAAGAGAAGGAGGAGGAGGTCGAGGAGGAGATGGAGGAGAAGGAGGAGAAGAAGGAGGAGGAGGAGAAAAACGAAGAGGATAAAGAGGAGAAGGATGAGGAGAAGAAGGAGGAGGTAAAGGAGGAGGAGAACGAGGAGGAGGAGGAAGAAGAGGTGGAGAAGAAGGGGAAAAGAAAGAGGAGGAGGGGAAGAAGGAGGAGCAGAAGGAGGAGCAGAAGTGGAAGGAGGAGGAAGAGAAGAAGGAGGAGGAAAAAGAGGAGGAGGAGGAGGGAGAGAAAAAAAGGAGACGAAGGAAGAGGATTAGAAGGAAGAGGAGGAGAAAGAGGAGTTGGAGTAGTAGGAGGAAAGGAGGAGGAGGAGAAGAAAGAGGAGTAAAAGAAGGAGGAAGAGGAGAAGAAAAAGGAAGAGAAGGAGGAGGAAGAGAAGAAGGAAGATAAGAAGGAGAGAAAGTGGAGGAGGAGGAGAAGGAGGAGTAAAAGGAGGAGGAGGAGAAGAAAGAGGAGGAGAAGGGGGAGAAGAATGAGAAAAAAGTGAAGGAGGAGAAAGAAGAAGCAGAAAGACGATGAGAAGCGTGAGAAGGAGAAGGAGGAAAAGGAGTGTAAGAAGGAGGAGGAGGAGGAGGAACAGAAGGAGGAGGAAAATGAGGAGGAGGAAAAGGAGGAGAAGAAGGAGGAGGAGGAAGAGGAGGAGGAAATGAACAAAAAGGATGAGGAGAAGAAGGAGGAAGAGGTGAAGGAGGAGGAGAAAAAGAGGAGATGGAGAAGGATGAAGAGGAGTAGGAGAAAGAGGAGTAAGAGGAGGAGAACGAGAAGGAGAAAGAGAAAGAGGAAGAGAAGGAGGAAGAGGAGTAGGAGGAGGAGAGGAGGAAAAGAGAGGAAAAGAAGGAGGAAAAGGAAGAGAAAGAGGAGTAGAAGGAGGAGAAAGAGGAGAAGGAGGAAAAAAATAGGAGGAGAGCGTGGAAAAGAAGAAGGAGGAAAAGAAATAAGAGGAGGAGAAGGAGGAGAAAGAGGAGGAGGACGAGGAGGAGAAAAAGGAGGAGGAGGGGAAGGAGAAAGAGAATTAGAAGGAGGAGAATGTGGAAGAGGAGGAGTAGAAGGGGGAAGAGAAATAAAAGAAGGAGGAGGAGCAGAAGGAGAGAGAAAAAAGAGGAGGAGGAGAAGTAGGATGAGGAGAAAAAAGAGAAGGACGAATAAAAGCAGTAGGAGAAGGAGAAGAAGAAGGATTAGAAAAAGGAGCAGAAGGAGGAAAAGGAGAAAAAGAAGTAGGAGGGAAAGAAAAAGGAGGAGGAGGAGGAAAAGGAGGAGTAGGAGGAAGACAATGTGGAGGAGAAGTAGGGGGAGGAGGAGAAAAAGGAGGAGGATAATGAGGAGGAGGAGAAGAAGGAGGAGTAGGAAGAGGAAATGGAGGAGAATAATAAGGAGAAGGAGGAGAAAAAGGAGGAGGAGAAAAAGAAGGAAGAGAAGGAGGAAGAGGAGAAGGAGGAGGAGGAAAAAGAGGAGGAGGGGGAGAAGGAGGAGGAGATGGAGAAAGACAAAAAGAAAAATAAGGAGAAGAAGCAGGAGAAGGAGGAGGAGGCAAAGTAGGATTAGGAAAAGGGAGAAGGAGGAGGAGAAGGAGGAGGAGAAGGAGGAGTAGGAGGAAGACAAGGAGGAGGAGAAGGAAGAGGAGAGAAGGAGAAGGAGGAAGAGGATTGGAAAAAGGAAGAGGAGGAGGAGGAAGAGGACAAGGAGGAGGAGAAGGAGGAGAAAGAGGAGGAGGAGAAGAAGAAGTAGAAGTAGGAGGAGAAACAGAAGGAGGAAGTGGAGTAGGAGGCGGAGGAGAAAGATAAGAAGAAGGAAGAGAATGACGATTAGAAGAAGGCCAAATAGTAGAAGGAGAAAGGAAGAGGAGGAGAACATGGAGGAGGAGGAGAAGGAAGAGGAGGAGAAGGAGGAGGGGGAGAATGAGGAGAAGAAGGAGGACGAGAAAAGGAGGAGAAGGAGGAAACGGAAGAGGAGGAGTAGGAGCAGGAGGCAGATGAGAAGGTAGAGGAGGACAAGGAGGGGAAGAAGGAGGAGGGGGAGGGGGAGGAGGAAGAGAATTAGAAGGAGGAGAAGGAGTAAATGGAGAAGATGAAGAGAAATAGAAGGAGGAGAAGAAGTAGGAGTAGGAGGAGAAGAAAGAGGAGAAGGAGGAGGAGAAGGAGGGGGAGGAGGAGAAAAAGGAGGAGAAAAAAGAGGAGTATAAGGAGGAGGAAATGGAGGAGAAGAGGAGGAAAAAGAGGAGAAGGAGGGGGAGAATGAGGAGGAGGAAGAAAAGGAGGAAGAGGAGAACAAGGAGGAGGAGGAGAAGGAGTGGGAGATAGAGAACAATGAGGAAGTGGAGAAGGAGGAGAAAACGGAGGAGAAAAAAAGAGATGCAGGAGTAGGAGGAAGAGGAGGAAGAGAAAGAGGAGAAGGAGGAGGAGGAGAAGGAGGAGAAAAAGAAAGAAAAGAAAAAGGAGGAGGAAAAGAAGGAGAAGGAGTAGAAGCAGAAGGAGGAGGAAAAGGAGGAGGAGGAGGAGAAGGGGAGGAGGAGGAGGAGAAGGAGGAGAAGGAGGAAGAGGAGGAGTAGGATTGGGAGAAGGAGGAGGATGAAAAGGAGGAGTAGGAGAAGGAGGAGGGGAAAAAGAAGGAGATGAGGAGGAGCTGAAAGAGGAGGAGGAGAAGAAGTAGGAGGAGGAATAGAAAAAGGAAGAGGAGTAGGAGGAGGATTAGAAGAATGAGGAGAAGGAAGAGAAAGAGGATTAGAAGGAGGCAGAAGAGGAGAAAGAGGTAAAAAAGAGGAGGAGAACGTGGAGGAGGAGGAGGAGAAGGTGGAGGAGAAGGAGGAAGAGGAGAATTAGGAGGAGGAAAAGAAAGAGGAGAAGAGAAAGGAGAAGAAGTAGAAGGAGGAGGGGAGGGGGAAGAGAAACAATTAGAAGGAGGAGAAGGAGGAGAAGAAGGAGGAGATGTAGGAGAAAAAAGAGAAGGTAGAACAAGGAGGAGGAGGAAGGGGAGATGGAGTAGGAGGAGGAAGAGGAGGAGGAGAATAGGAGGAGATGGAGGAAGAGGAGGAGGATAAAGAGGAGGAGGAGGAGAAGGAGGAAGAAAAAAAAGGAGGAGAAGGAGATTGAGGAGGAGAAGGAGGAGGAGGAGAATTAGGAGGAGAAAGAGGAGAATGACGAGGAGAAGGAAGAGGAGGAGAAAGAGGAGGAGAAGGAGAAGGATGAGAAAGAGGAAGATAAATAAAAGGAGGATCAGGAGAAGGAGGAGGAGAATTAAGTGGAGCAGGAGTAGGAGAAGGAGTAGAAGGAGGAGGAGGAGGAAAAGGAGGAGAAGGAGGAGGGGGAGAAGAAAGAGGAGAAGGAGTAGTAGAAACGGGAGAAAGAGAAGGAAGAGGAGAAGGAGGAGGAGAAGGAGGAAAAGGTGAAGGAGGATGATGAGAAGGAGGAGGAGAAGCAGTAGAAGCAGGAGAAGGAGAAAAAGGAGGGGGAGTGGGAGGAGGAATTGAATTAGAAGGAGGACAGGAGGAAGAAAATGAGGAGAAGGAGGAAGATAAATAGGAGAAGAAGGAGGAGAAGGAGGAGTAGAACTGGAAGAGAAATAGAAGGAGAAACAGGAGGAGAAGGAGTAGGAAAAAGAAGAAGGGGGAGGAGGAGGAGGAGAAGAAGGAGGAAGAGAAGGAAGAGGAGAAAAAGGAGGAGAAGAAGGAGGAGAAAAAGGAGAAGATGGAGGAAGAGGAGAAGTAGGAAGAGAAGGAGGAGAAAGAGGAGTTGGAGGAGGAGGAGGAGAAAAAGGAGGAGGAGAGGAGGAAGAGAGGAGGAGGAGGGGAAAGAGGAGTAGAAGTAGGAGGAAGAGGAGAAGGAGGACAAGTAAGAGGAGGAGGACGTGGAGGAGAAGGTGGAGGATGAGAAGTAGGAGGAGGAGAAGGAGGGGGAGTTGGAGAAGGAGAAGGAAGAGGAGAGGGAGGAGGAGAAAAATGAGGACAAAAATAGGAGATGTAGGAGGAGGAAGAGGAAGAGAAGAAAGATGAGTAGTAGTAGGAGGAGAACAAGGAGGGGACGAAGGAGGAGGAGGAAGAGAACGAGGAAGAGGAGTAGGATGAGGAGGAGGAAAACAAGGAGGAGGAGAGGAGGAAAAGAAAGAGAAGGAGGGGGAGTAGGAGAAGGAGGATGAGAAGAAGGAGATAAGGTGGAGATGAAGGAGGAGAAGGAGGAGGAGGAGAAGGAGTAGGAGGAGAAGCAGAAGGAGGAGAAGGAGGAGGATGAGAAAGGGAAAGAGAACTAGAAGGAGGAAAAGGAGAAGGAGGGGAGAAGAAAGAGGAGCAGAAGTAGGAGGAGGAGTAGAAAGAGGAGGAAAACGAGGAAGAGAAGGGGAAGGAGGAGGAAAAGAAAGAAGAGGAAGAGGAGTAGCAGGAGGAGAAGGAGGACGAGGGGGAGAAAGAGGAGGAGGATGAGAAAGAGGAGGAGGAGAAGCAGGGAAAGGAGGAGAAATAGAAAAAAGAGGAGGAATGGGAGGAGGACAAGAATTAGAAAAAGGAGAAGAAGGAAGAGGATGAGGAGAAGGAGGAAGAGAAATAGAAGGAGGAGAAGGAGGAGAACTAAGAGAAAAAGGAGAAGGAGGAGGAGGAGAACAGGAAAAGAAATAGAAGGAGGAGGAGGAGGAAAAAGAGGAGGAGAAGGAGGAGTAAACGAAGAAGGAGGAGGAGGAGAAGAAGGAATTGAAGGAAGAGGATGTCGTGGAGGAGATGGAGAAGAAGGAGGAGAGGAAGGAGAAGGAGTAGAAGGAGGAGGAGGAGAAGGAGGAGGAGAAGGAGGAGGAGAAGGTAGATACAAAGGAGGAAAAGGAGGAGGAGAATGAGGAAATGAAGGAGGAGGAGGAAAAGGAGGAGAAGAAGGAGAAGGAGGCGGATCTGGAGGAGAAGAAGGGGAGAAAAAGTAGAAGGAGGAGGAGAAGGAGGAGAAGGAGGAGTAGGAAGAGAAGGAGAATGAGGAGGAGGAGGAAGAGGAGGAGAATAAGAAGGAGGAGCATGAGGATGAGGAGGGTTAGAAGGAGGAGGAGGAGAAAAAGTAGAAAAAGGAGGAGGAGGATAATGAGGAGGAAGAGGAGGAGAAGAAGGAGGAGGCTGAAGAGTAGGAGGAAAAAAACAAGAAGGAGGAGGACAAGAAAAGGAAGAGGAGTAGGAGAGAAAGAGGAGGAGAAAAAACGAGGAGATTGAGGAGGAGGAGGAAGAGGAGAAGGAGAAACAGGACTAAGAGGAGGAGGAGGAAATGGAGGATGAGAAAGAGAAGGAAGAGGAGTAAGAGGAGGAGAGAAGGAAAAGAAAGGGGAGTAGGAGGAGGAGAAGGATGAGGAGAAGGAGGAGAAAGAGAAGTAGAAGGAGGAGAAAGGGGAGAAGGAGGAAAAGGAATAAGAGTAGAACGTGGATAAAAGGAGGAGGAAGAGAAGTAGGAGGAAGAGAAGAATTAGAAGGCGGAGGAGAAGGTGGAGGAGGAGGATGAGGACGAGAAGAAGGAGAAGGAGGAAAAAGATTAGGAGCAGGAAGAGGAGAAGGAGGAGGAGGGGAAGGAGGAAGAGAATTAGAAGAAGGAGAATGTAGAAGAGGAGCAGTAGAAGGAGGAAGGGAAATAGAAGGAGGAGGAGAAGGAGAGAGAGAAAAAAGGATGGGGAGATAGAGGAAAAGGACGAAGAAATAGAGGAGAAGGAAGAGGAGGAGGAGGAAGAGAAATAGAAGAAAGAGAAGTAGGAGGAGAAGGAAGAGGAGGAGGACAAGGAGAAGCAGAAGGAGGAAAAGGAGGAGAAAGAGGAGGAGGGGGAGGAGGAGGGAAAGTAGAAGGAGGAGGATGAGGAAAAGGAGGAAAAGAAGGAGGAGGAGAAGGAGGAGAAGGAGGGGGAGATAGAGAAAAAGGAGGAAGAGCAGGAGGAGGAGAAGTACGAACAGGAAAAAAAGGAGGAAAAGGAGAAGGAGAAGGAGGAAGAACACGACAAGAAGGAGGAGAAGTAGAAGGCAGAGGAGAGAAGAAGGAGGAGGAAGCTGATTGGAAAAAGGAAAAGGAGGAGTAAGAAGAAGAGGAGAAGAAGGAGTAGGAGGAGGAGGAGAAGGAGAAGGAGGAGAACAAAGAGAAGGAGGAGTAGAAGGAGGAGGAGGAAAAATAGGAGAAGAAAGAGAAATAGGAAAGAGGAGAAGGAGGACAAGGAAAGAGGAGGAGGGGTAAGAGGAGGAGAAGAAGAAGAATGAGGAAGAGGAGGAGGAGGAAAAGGAGGACAAAAAGGAG